>PYHX02000158.1:62004427-62016434 GCA_004302925.2 Cochliomyia hominivorax
ATTATCCTGCCAAATTTGCTACATTATAATCTTGACAGATATAACCATTGGAGCTAGCCAACCAGTTGGGCCAAAAAGTCGAGCGATATCTGTGTGCTGATTTTCTTTCAATTAAGGGTACATTAAAAAAGAACATGTCTTCTGTTGCATTCCTGCGAATGACTAATGTTTAACCATTATTTGTGGTTTTATAATTCCTTTATATTGGAAATCCAATTTGTTAAAGGAAAGCCAGCAGAGTCAATAGCTAAAATCAATTGTGTTTGAACACTTTTAGCTTCTTCAACAGTGTGAGCTTCGGCTAAGACACAGGGTGGTTATTTGAAATGTATTTGACTAAATTGTGAAGGGTTCTAATAGCAAATATGTCGCACAATTTACACCAAATGTGATTGTTTGCAGTTCAAAATCTTGAATAGGTTTATTGACGCTTTTGCGGATTATTATCCGTTGGTATGGAGTGTATGTAAGGTTTCACATAATTTGCCTTAATGACGGCATTATAAACTATTTTATAAAGGCGTCATTTTAAAATCAATACAACTAAATCTTGTTGTAAGGTGGGTCCAATATTAGGGTTTCATTGAGACTGTTACTGTTCGACATTTTGCTAGAAACATTAAAAACAATTCCAACTTTTTTCGTAACATTATCAAGTTTTAAACAGCGTGATGTGGTAATTAATGGAAGGTAGTGGTCATAAGAGTTTCTTCACATAAAGAACTTCTTTTAGGTAAAAAACGTGGCAAATTATGAAGTCAATAGAACGACTTTTACAGAATTTTCGGTCAGCCAATTGAATATTTTCCAAGTCTTTAATTCGATTAGGAATTAAATTTTGGATGGGTAAATTTTTAGTAAGAGTTTTAACAACTATGCTTTGATATTCAATTTAAATTTGTTTTGGGTATTTGAGCGCAGTAAAACTTGACATAGTTTATTTGATCGGGCAGAAACTATTTCATTTATCCCCGAAATTTCGGCAACTATGGGTGTTGTGACATTAAGAAAAGGTACCGGCAAATTTTATTAAACCTTACACACATTCCATACCAACGGATGTTATTCCCTAAAAATGTCAACGAACCCATACAAGATTTTGAACTGCAAACAGTCACATTTGGTCGATCATATGAAAATTGACTACTTTTAACAAATTCCTTTAATGGCTCGTTTAAAGGTACAAAATTGTTTTGTAAAATTTCCTTATTGTCACTTTCTTTTCGTTTTAATATAGATCGGGTCTTTATCAATTCCTTCATAAATAGCTTTGGACATCTTTAAAACTTCTGAAAAACAGCTAAAAACTGCTCATAAAGAGTTTTGAACAGTTTTAAACCTTCTCACAAACAGATACAATTCCGCTCTAGGATTAAGTTGTTGTATCTGGAAGAATTGTCAAATATTTTTCTAATTTTCTTTCAATTATTTCATATCTTCCATTATTCATATCATTATCTTTTCTAACGACTAAAAAACACATTTATCATCACAACATTCTCTACACATATCTAAGAATTTGTCAAATGTCGTATTTTCTGTTATATGTTTTACATTTAATTCATCTTGTTTGAACATTATTATCATATTTGCATTATCCCGAACAAAATTACATACAAAAATATAATCTAATAATATTTTGTTTCTCACAGGTGGTATAATACTATTATTATCGCCAAATGTGGACTTTCCAGAAAGAAAGAGCTTAGGAAAGATATTGATATTGGTGCAAAGTCTAGTGCATATTAGTAACCAATATTATGAAAGCAAAAGCCAAATTTGGAGTGGGTCTTAAAAAAGATAAAAAATTATAATATAATATTTTTTTTTATTAAAACTGCTAAGAAAGTTATTAATAACTCATTTAAGGGGAAGAAAGATAAAATTATTGCACCTCGAATAATATCACTTCCTAAAACTGGACGATTTATTTATATTAAATGAATCTAAACATCACAACCGTACAATGGAATCAATTGCTATAGGAAAAGGTATTTTTCTTAAGCTGATTTAGTTTGTAAAACTCAAAAATCTATTGATAATGCTACAGAAACTTACTGATAAAGATATAGTAGCATTTTAAAAATGTTCCAAACTTAAGATGTGTATATATGAGGGATATACTTCCAAGAAATTCTAAAAAGATGGAGTGTGTTATAGTTAATCTTGATAATGTTAAAGGAAGTGGAACTCACTAGGTAGCATAATATAAGAACAATCAATATATAAAATATTTTGATAGCTTTGGGAACTTTCAATCACCGCTGGAAGTTATAAAATATTTTTTCGTTAACTAAAAATGCCATTGAATAGCCCCTTAAGTATTTCGTAGCCGATGTTGTAGGGAAATCTCCAAAACATAAGTATGAATTTGACCTACAGTCTCTGAAGGCAAAAATGATGCTTGTCAATTTTGTTTCTTGAATGAGTCGTAAATTAATTTAACTTATTATATACTATTATTTCGAGATGGTTACGAGATATGAAAAACATTTCAAATTAATGTTGACCACGTTTTGTTTTATAGGAAACTTTAAAGATTAACTTTCTTAAAAAAATTCTTAATTTATAAATACAAACACGTAACTTTAGAGCATCACAATTATTAATAAAAAATATTCTATTCTATATAAATATTCTATATAAAATATTCTATAAAATCATTTCAAAATTTTAGAAAAATTTCAAAAATAGACATGTAAAAAATTTGGGCATACGCAATAGATGAGTGCGTACGTGTTTAGATTTTCGTTAAATCAAATAAAAGTACAAATTATGGAAAATATCATACTTTTCATTGAAAGACAAAATCCTCGATCAATTTCATCGTGATTGTTTTAAAAATCTATGCTTGCGATGAAAACCTCATTCAATTTCATCGCGACGAAATACTCATTCAAGAATTTTAATTAAGTATCTCTTATAATTTGTAAACATATAAACCATTTTTTGATTTCCTCCTTAAAATAAATTGTTCATTTGTTAACTCTTTCTATTACTTTATCTTCCAAACTGTAATACTCTCTTTTTAATATTCAAAATTAATCACGACCATCATCAACAATATAAAAATTTAATTTTATTATCGTCAAAAACCTCATTCAAGTTTTTTTTTTTTTTTTGCCAAAAATGCAATATATGTTTAAAATGTATGTATGTATGTATGTATGTATGTATGTATGTATGTATGTATGTATGTATGTATGTATGTATCACTTTTTAATTTTATTTTATTAAAAATAAATTGTCTCCAGTTTAATTGTTTGTATGCATTTTAATATAATTACACATTTAGTGTTATACAAAATTAAATATTTGATATACTAAATTGAAAAAAAAATTATTTTATAAAAAAAAAAACAAAAAATTATCATATAGTGTTTAGAAAATAAAAGCATCCCATAAAAAATTAAAAAAAAATAAATTTTAACAGAAAATTAAAAAACATAATTGAAAAATAAATTAAATTAATTAAAAAATAAAATAAATTTGCTCCCATACGAAATTGGAAAAACATAAATTCCTCCCATACAAAATTTAAAAATTAAATTTCCTCCCAAACCAATTTCTAATGTTGGCGTTGGTATGCTTTTTACAATTCTCTTAAGACGTATTGATGACGCAGTTAGAAGAATACTTGCAATTTTAAAAGCCTCAAAGGGCTGATTTTCCTTTTTAACATTGCTTTAAATATACCAGACACTTCTTCCGCGAAAATTGTTGAAAGCATTGCAGATGGATGGTGTTTCTTAAATTTTTGCACAATTCGAACAAAGTACCAGATTAATGGTTTCATTCAGCCATTCAGAATACTTTGAATTAAACTTTTTCTACACCGTCTCATCAATTTCAACTAAGATCGAAATGTACCTTAACATGCTTATATACTAATACCAACATATTATACAAAACTTTACATGTATCTATTATTGACCTGTTACAAAGATTTGATAACGAAAACTTCAGGCCTAAAAAAACAAATTATAGCAAATTATAGAAACTATTACTATTATTAATTTTCAAAAAACTTTCAACAAATATCGGGGAACAAAAAATTCTGTTACTAAAAATTTTAAAATATATCAAGCCTATAAGTTCGACAAGTTTTTTTGTAGGTCTTCACAAGCAGAACCCATTCATTAAAATCGGTTCAGATATAATGACCCGAGGTTACCAACTTTGAGACCCTATAGACCGAATCCCATTACGTCCACAAAGTTGAAGCTCAAAACTTAATTTTGCCAGCTCTAGTTAATTTTACATCTTCACTGTACTTTGTTAGGAAATCGTGCGACAGGACTAAATGGTTTTTTACTCTGTAATATTCGCTACAAAATCGTCTCCGTATTTGACTGTTGGAACCAATTAGTGGATTCTTCTGTTCGATAAAATATAACTAAACTTAATTTAGCGAAATAAATGTTTGTCCATTCTTAAAATATTGCCTAGTTAAAATATTAAAAAATGAAATAACTCCCAATAAAAATTTAATAACTTCCAATGATATTACTTTTTTGGTGATGAAAGAAACTGAAAATATTATTAAATAACTTCTAATTGGATTATTCTAGAAATCAGTAGGATTTATTTTATTTGGGAGTTATTTCTTTATGAAATAATTTCCAAGGATAAGATAAGTCCACATCTACTAAGTCATAATTCATAATGTAATTAAACCCAATTTGTATGGGTAAAAAATGGGAATTATTTCATATCCTCCGTTGGTACTTATTTCATAACGCCTTTCGGTCGGACTAAAGGATTTCCTCTTTAAAAGATACAAAAGTTTATTCTCCATACAAAAATATTATTTTTGCGAAAACTAAATTTAAAATAAAAGACCGACCGAAGGCCGTTATCGCAAAAACATATATAGGGAATAACTTCATAAATATTGAAAAAAAAATTACTTTACAATGTTGCAAAGTTAATTCGTGGGGACTTTGTGACACAGGCCTGTCATCTGTCAACTCATCCAAACAATAACAACTCATTATACTATCTAAACAGTTTCTGGTGGAATAACAACTTCCAACTCACCCCAACCACCTAATGCCGATAGATGATCTATCTCCTTGTCAAATCGGTATTTACTTTCGGTGTTATGTTATAGATTTCCAAAAATGTAATCACACCTGCATATATACTTGATACTAGCACATATAAATACCGGTTGGAGAAGTATTCACTTCTGCTAACAGTAAATCATTGCATAAACATTACTATTTATTGTCGGCTTACTGTGGCAACCTTTCTCTACTGGGAAAGATGGATCTGCCTCTACGGCCAATTCAATCTGTGGTTGCTGGATAAAATAGTATAAATTACAGTTTTTTATGCAAATACAAGGATTCGTCTTGTTACATGTGCTATTTAATTTCTGTGTTATATTCTCGCCAGAGTTGTCACCATCGGACGCAATATAACTGCGACAAGACAATGGAAATCTATACCTAGCATCAACCTAACTGCAAAACATAGTGACGGAGGTCAATCAAACAGGTAAAGAAATACTAAGAGGATGTGAAGCAAACCTACAGCACTTTACATGGGATTGTACTAACGGCAATAGTAGAGAGACAGCTGCAAATGAATAACTTAATAAAGTGCCAAATAGCTTTTGACATTCCTCTAATATAGCTATCTATTTAACACAATCTTCTTCGCCGCGTTTAGGAGGTGCGCCTTTTTCTGCATTCCATTGAGTCGAAATAAGCAGAGCTCGTGATGAATCACGTGCTCGTTAATAACGCAGGACTGATAGCTCGTTTTAACTCCAGTAAAATTTACCGCAGAAAAAGGTTAATCAAATGCTTGGACGATTTCTGTAAGGACTTCCTCGGTAAATGCATCTCTAATATTTGCGACGTATTGAAAGGCTTAAGTCTTACGTTGATCGAAGCTGTACAAGGATTTGGTTATCAAAGATGCTCGAAGGCTCAGAATCCTACCATTTCTATGAATGAATGGTCCATAATCCAGAATTAGCAAGGTCAAGGTCATGAATTTTTGGTATTCGCCATCATAGAATTCGGTACAGTTGAACTAGACAAGATGGTTTTTAAGGTGTTCTTCGGAAACCGTTATACTAAGGTAAAAGTGTTCCGACTCACAGGTCCAGGGATTGTGGATACGAATGACGTTGACGTTACCAATGGTCTGCTCTCAGACATTAAGCTCCAAACAGTAAACATTAATGATTAGAGTCGTCCAAATTAATCAACTTAAGTCGAAATGTACTACAAATAAAATTCTTTGCTTTCAGTTTAGTTCAGGCGATCTTACTGCAGCCAAGTTTAAGCTATCGAACAACAAGAGCTTCATGATAGTCTGGCACATGAGAAGGCAACTTCACCATTCAAAGTCAGCATTTTTATGTAGTCAATAGAGCCATCAAATGTGATAGTCTTATATGCATCTCTTTTTTAAATATTTTTTTTAATCAGTTTTATTGTTTGTTAATATTTTTATATTAGTGCAATAAATTAATTAAATAATTTTTAAATCATATTAGCATGAATTTTTTTGTTATAAAAATTTTCAAAGTTCAATTTTTTTTTAATATACGTTCTTCATACAATATAGAATATGCCCATCTTAGGCCTCACGATATGTAGCTAAAATCTTAATTCTAATAACTAAAATCTTATTTTATCTAAAAGTGGATATCATTCTTGTATTTATCCTATTAAAATCGTAGTGAAAAGTCCGATCTACGAAGTCTAGAGTTACTTTTCACTACGACAAGATGTGTTTTGACAAGTACTTTTGACGCACTTTTTAAAATTCCTTCTTATCTCTATTGATTGTTCTCGTTGCTGATATACCAAAGTGCACCTGTCATAATTCTTAGTATTCTTAATTGAGCCCTCTGTATAGTGTTACTAGAAGTGCCCCATAAGTGTATTCCATATATCCACACTGGTTTCAACACTGTATTGTAGTGAAGATTAAATACTTTTAAATTCATATGAAGTCCTTTGGATTTAATCTGACAAAGCCAAGTGAGACGCCTGTCTAAATGAATTCCAAGGTACGTTACACAGTCTGTGTGGTATAATAATATTGTATGTACAGGACTAAATGGTTAAAATATGGAAAGTATATAAATAGTTACATCCACTCACATCCAGTGTGAAGAAGGTTTGAACAAATGCGCAGATGAATTTACATCTTTAATTACTCTGTCGGTTGAACATTCAAGTAAACTGATCGAAAACATGGACAAGGTACATACACCTTGAATACTGGCATTCACTAAAAAGAATATTAAGAATAGAATTGCATCAAACTGGATCACCAGCTACTAAGCTGAGTAACTATTTCAAAAGATAATTGCACCAATCTCGAATGACAGAAATATCATACCAGTTCAGCAATTTTTACAAAAACTAAATTATAAACAAATTATTCAATTTTGAAACAAAAACAAATATATAATACACTAATATCTTACATTCAAACAACATAATACATACAAATAACATTTAGAAGTTTAACTTCTAAACAAAACATGTACACATGAACACCTCTTAATTTAATATTTTAATAGAGTATATGGTATAAGTTATGAATTTAATACATACATACATGCATACATACATACATACATACATATATACATACATACAAAAAAAGTTGAATTTGTTTTTAAATAACACCAACACAACCTTCTCTTGTCAATGAGCGTCTGCTGACTTCGAGGGATGAAAATAATGCAAGTTGAGTTAGTTTGTTTTATTTTATATATTTTTGATTTTTAGTATTTGTAATAACATAAATATGATAATTGATCCCTAGGTAACATTATATAAATTGCAGTTATCAGGGCTTGGATTCGTGCTGGAGTTGTTGAACTAGTAGTTATCGGTACAATCCTTGATTAAACATATTTCCTTCTTTCATATTTTCAAAATTATTCCCCTTTGTTTAGATAATCTGTATGTATGGATATTTTGTGATTGATAATTTTTAATGATTCGTTCCTACTATAGATAATTAATTACCAATTGTTCTTATTACTTTCGGACTTAATTGATTTTGCTTATGTCAACTGTTTTCCAGTAATTGTGAATAATGTTAAGCTTCTTTTTCTGCATAAGACGGGATTTATTTAAAAATGTTTTTATTAAGCTGAAAAAGGGAAGTGAATTATTGCATCTCGAAACAAGTCGTGTAGCTCATTTAAGACATGCTGTAAAAAATCATAAAATTTACTTGATTACACAGAAAAAGAATATTTTGTTCAAGAACATTCACTTCAACGACCATTTCACGAACCTTTAGAATCTTATAACAAGGCTAAAAGAATATCTGAATATCATAAACGTCGTAAAATTTTTAAATTTTTTAGAACTATATTACTATATCTTCTTTAGTTTGTAAAGAAATAGACAGTGATATTGAACGATTACAGGAAATTATTGATCATTTTTCCAAATCACAACGTAAAAGTTTGGGGTGTACCAATTTAATACAATATCTTATTGGAAATGTGTCCCCTATCAAACTAAGCTATTAATCTTTATCTCCAGCAAGTGAAAAATTACTGTGTGGGAAGATAGATAGAACGCTGAACCTAGGATTTATTGAGGAATATCCTACATATTCATGGTTATCTCCTGAAGTGTTAATTGTTAAACCTGGAAAAGTGAATTTCTACTTGGCCAGTAGGAAACTAAATTCCGAAATCACAAAAGACGCATACCCGTCCCAAATATAGACGAAATTATTTCAAAACTTCCTCCAATTAATTATATTTCCAAAGTAGATTTAAAAGATGAATTTTGGCTAATTAAATTGGATGAAGTTTCTCGAACTAACACTGATAACACAATCCTTAATGGGCCTTTGAACCAGTTTACAAGAATGTAGTTTGGATTGTGTAATTCACATGATGTACTGACTACTGTCCAAGTTATTCCGACCAATAGCCTTCATGTCCCAAAAACAAAACAAAGCTTAGCAAAATTACTCAATTACCGAGTTAGAGAGTCAAAATTACCACACTTAGAGTTATAGACAAATATATTTATAAACAACGAAATGTTCATCAGGAAATACAGATGAGTCTGATAATTGGAAATAATAAGATCCGGAAGAACTTCATAAGGAATTTATTTTTTCAGCTCACAACTGTATACCGTGTTTGACAATTTTTTCTTATGTAAAATAATACGTAAGACATTGTAAGACATCAAAAATTTCAGCCACGTCATTGAAGCCTCCAATGGGAAAAAAGGTTAAAACCGAGAGACTCTTCTAACGCTTACATATTGATCTTGTTGGACCATTTGTACGGACTCGAAACGAAAATATAGGAATTTTTATAAAACTTGACCACTTTACGAAATTTACTTTTTAATGTTAATTTTCACAAAACGACCAACGTCAATGGGACATATATTTGCACAGCATGAAATGTGCTTTACGCAGTTGTGTTCACCAAACAACTGGTAAGAATCCTTATAATTTACTATTTGGTCAAACTATGATAACACATCTACAGGATTACTAAATTCTGCCAGGCTAAAACTTTTGAATACAGAACTAAAAAGCTTATGAACGCAATATGAAATGCTATAATTTATCGAGAATTTAACATAGGCCAAATCGTAATTCATTGGAATTTTTCAAGTAATCATTTTAATGCTAAACTTGCACCATCGTGTTAAAGTTATTGTGAGGAAAAAATAGGTAAAGTTAATTATGAATTGGAAGACCTCATTGGTGATCATGTCGGTATTTACCATATAAAAGATGTATGGAATTGGATTAATTGGAAATTATCCTATTGTATATTTATGTTTTTGCTTTGTGATAGTATCATAATTCTTTTCCTTCTCTTCTTAAATGTTTTTTTTAATCAATTGCTTTAAAATTATAAACTAATTATTCATTTGAAACAAAACAAATACATAATACACTAATATCTTACATTCAAACAACATAACTCATACATATAACATTTAGAAGTTTAACTTCTAAATAAAATATGTACGCATAAACTCCTTATATTTTTATATTTTGATAAAGTATGTGGTAAAAGTTATAAAAACAAAAATTTTAATTTCTCTTTAATAATATATTCCATAAACCTTCTTCTGTCACTGGCCGCTTGCTAACTTCGAGGAATGAAATTAATTTGAGTAATCGAAAAGCCGAATAGCATCAAGACACGAAAGTAGTGCTTTTTCCGGCATCTTCTTTTACAATCCTTCGAATGATGTAACATCATTTGCAAATAAACTCAAGTTTATCTTTGAAATCATTAAATAAAATCGCTAAAACTATTTTGTATTTATTCGATTAGCTAAACATATTTGAAAACTAACACTTACATCTAATCATCTAATGTACAATAATGTAATTGAGAAATTAAAACATTACTTTCATTCATGGTACTTCGATCCGCATTTTGTGTTATTGGACTTGAAGAATTTAATTTGATTAATTTGTTATTGGTTGGAGAATAAAATTTTGATGTTGAATATTCCTTGATTTTATATGTATAGGTGATCTTTTTGGTAATAAAGAAAAATATCAATTTTATTTCTAAGTTTGTTTATAGACTTTTGAGAATCAAAATTGATGAAGAATTGTTCATATTAAACTTATTTTTTCCAAATATCGGTTGTTTATTGTTGACTATTTTTTCCAAATAAGTTAAAAGTTTCGTTTAAATGTGTTTTCTTCTTGATGATTTTCCTATTAATGATTTATTTTTTTGTTTCTCTTTTTTAGAGTTGACACTAATGCTGCCACCATAGTTGTTTGTTTTTTATGTGAGAGCTCTTTTTGCGATTTATTTTATTATAAAATATAAAAATATAATTATAGTATTATATATAATTATAGTGTTAGTTTCCAAATATGTTTAGCAACTCGAATAAATAAAGAAATATTTCAGCTATTTTAATCTAATGATTTCAAAGATAAAGTCGAGTTTTTTTGCAAATATATGAATTTGTTATACATTACGGTTCTACAATTCTATTTTGAATTCCCTAACCCTAAGAACACTTTTGGCAATTTGGCTTATGAAAATTATTTGTTCCACAATCGTAAAAGAAAATTGTTCGCAGTCCATTAAAGAATGACCTACTATGTCATAATTCCAGCATTTTCCAGGCCCAACCAAAGATCACTTTCTGGTTTTAAATCTGAATAAATAATCAGTTTCAATCTTGACCTTAACTAATTCAGATATTTAAGTTCTCTGATATGGCCTCTTTTTAGTTTTAGTTAAAGTCACGTCTTTGACAAACTTTTTATGGTTAATTTAAATTACCCCTTAAATTTGCATTAGTCAGTTTACTCTGTATATAAATTCATCTAATGTAACCTCTAATGCGTTACCAGTAAAAGGAATTTTCCAATTTCTAATTAAATTCAAAATTCTTTCAGAATTTTGGTCAAAATTCCTTCAGACCTCTTGACTTATTTGCCAAGTGTTATTTTGTATATTTCGTCAAGTATTGCCAGAATTTTTAGTTCGTAAAATATTAAAGTCATTGAAATCTTTGTCAACAATCTTCCAAAGTTCTTCCTAAAAAATCGTTAAATCATAAAAACTGAAATATCAACTTAAATATATTCACTATATCTATAAAAACTGCAAATGTATAATTATATACATTTATTTTCAACTGTTATATATGAGCCTAAAAACACAGCTGTGTTGGTTAAAGTATTAGCTATTCATAAATATTCAACAATGTAAATAACAAAATACAGCGGAAGATTATAAAATCGGATCTAGCTCTTCGACCAGTCGTGACAGGGTAGAATTTAGATTCGCTTAGACCAAGGGCTTTATTAACTTGATTCGATGGGGGATAACTTGTTACGATTTGGGAACAGTTAGTTTTTAGCAAGTACCCACGAGGCTGTAAGTGGTACAAATAAACCTGCACCATTGTGAAGCAGCCTCGCTAAACACCTCACTAAAAACAATAAGGACGTGACCCTAATATAACAATATTGCCATGAGTATTATGGTCATGGA
>PYHX02000158.1:62016534-62279034 GCA_004302925.2 Cochliomyia hominivorax
TTCCTAAAACTGGACGATTAATTTATATTAATGAAATCTAAACATCACAAACCGTATACAATGGAATCAATTGCTATAGGAAAAGGTATTTTTCTTAAGCTGATTTAGTTTGTAAAACTCAAAAATCTATGAATAATGCTACAGAAACTTACTGATAAAGATATAGTAGCATTTTAATTTGTATAATGAAACTTACTTAAAGATATAGTAGCATTTTAAAAATGTTCAAACTTAAGATGTGTATATATGAGGGATACACTTCCAAGAAATTCTAAAAAGATGGAGTGTGTATATAGTTAATCTTGATAATGTTAAAAGGAAGTGGAAACTCACTAGGTACATAATATAGAACAATCAATATATAAAATATGTTTGATAGCTTTGGGAACTTTCATCACCGCTGGAGTTATAAAATATTTTTCGTTAACTAAAATGGCCATTGAATAGCCCCTTAAAGTATTTCGTAGGCCGTGTTGTAGGTTGAAATCCTCCAAAACATAAGTATGAATTTGACCTACATTGTCTCTGAAGGCAAAAATGATGCTTGTCAATTTTGTTTCTGAATGAGTCGTAAATTAATTAACTTATTATATACTATTATTTCGAGATGGTTACGAGATATGAAAAACATTTCAAATTAATGTTGACCACGTTTTGTTTTATAGGAAACTTTAAAGATTAACTTTCTTAAAAAATTCTTAATTTATAAATACAAACACGTAACTTTAGAGCATCCACAATTATTAATAAAAAATATTCTATTCTATATAAATATTCTATATAAAATATTCTATAAAATCATTTCAAAATTTTAGAAAAATTTCAAAAATAGACATGTAAAAAATTTGGGCATACGCAATAGATGAGTGCGTAACGTGTTTAGATTTTCGTTAAATCAAATAAAAGTACAAATTATGGAAAATATCATACTTTTCATTGAAAGACAAAATCCTCGATCAATTTCATCGTGATTGTTTTAAAAATCTATGCTTGCGATGAAAACCTCATTCAATTTCATCGCGACGAAATACTCATTCAAGAATTTTAATTAAGTATCTCTTATAATTTGTAAACATATAAACCATTTTTTGATTTCCTCCTTAAAATAATTGTTCATTTGTTAACTCTTTCTATTACTTTATCTTCCAAACTGTAATACTCTCTTTTTAATATTCAAAATTAATCACGACCATCATCAACAATATAAAAATTTAATTTTATTATCGTCAAAAACCTCATTCAAGTTTTTTTTTTTTTTTTTGCCAAAAATGCAATATATGTTTTAAAATGTATGTATGTATGTATGTATGTATGTATGTATGTATGTATGTATGTATGTATGTATGTATGTATGTATGTATGTATCACTTTTAATTTTATTTTATTAAAAATAAATTGTCTCCAGTTTAATTGTTTGTATGCATTTTAATATAATTACACATTTAGTGTTATACACAATTAAATATTTGATATACTAAATTGAAAAAAAAATTATTTTATAAAAAAAAAACAAAAAATTATCATATAGTGTTTAGAAAATAAAAGCATCCCATAAAAAATTAAAAAAAAATAAATTTTAACAGAAAATTAAAAAACATAATTGAAAAATAAATTAAATTAATTAAAAAATAAAATAAATTTGCTCCCATACGAAATTGGAAAAACATAAATTCCTCCCATACAAAATTTAAAAATTAAATTTTCCTCCCAAACCAATTTCTAATGTTGGCGTTGGTATGCTTTTTACAATTCTCTTAAGACGTATTGATGACGCAGTTAGAAGAATACTTGCAATTTTAAAAGCCTCAAAGGGCTGATTTTCCTTTTTAACATTGCTTTAAATATACCAGACACTTCTTCCGCGAAAATTGTTGAAAACATTGCAGATGGATGGTGTTTCTTAAATTTTTGCACAATTCGAACAAAGTACCAGATTAATGGTTTCATTCAGCCATTCAGAATACTTTGAATTAAACTTTTTCTACACCGTCTCATCAATTTCAACTAAGATCGAAATGTACCTAACATGCTTATATACTAATACCAACATATTATACAAAACTTTACATGTATCTATTATTGACCTGTTACAAAGATTTGATAACGAAAACTTCAGGCCTAAAAAAACAAATTATAGCAAATTATAGAAACTATTACTATTATTAATTTTCAAAAAACTTTCAACAAATATCGGGGAACAAAAAATTCTGTTACTAAAAATTTTAAAATATATCAAGCCTATAAGTTCGACAAGTTTTTTTGTAGGTCTTCACAAGCAGAACCCATTCATTAAAATCGGTTCAGATATAATGACCCGAGGTTACCAACTTTGAGACCCTATAGACCGAATCCCATTACGTCCACAAAGTTGAAGCTCAAAACTTAATTTTGCCAGCTCTAGTTAATTTTACATCTTCACTGTACTTTGTTAGGAATCGTGCGACAGGACTAAATGGTTTTTTACTCTGTAATATTCGCTACAAAATCGTCTCCGTATTAACTAAACTTAATTTAGCGAAATAAATGTTTGTCCATTCTTAAAATATTGCCTAGTTAAAATATTAAAAAATGAAATAACTCCCAATAAAAATTTAATAACTTCCAATGATATTACTTTTTTGGTGATGAAAGAAACTGAAAATATTATTAAATAACTTCTAATTGGATTATTCTAGAAATCAGTAGGATTTATTTTATTTGGGAGTTATTTCTTTATGAAATAATTTCCAAGGATAAGATAAGTCCACATCTACTAAGTCATAATTCATAATGTAATTAAACCCAATTTGTATGGGTAAAAAATGGGAATTATTTCATATCCTCCGTTGGTACTTATTTCATAACGCCTTTCGGTCGGACTAAAGGATTTCCTCTTTAAAAGATACAAAAGTTTATTCTCCAGACAAAAATATTATTTTTGCGAAAACTAAATTTAAAATAAAAGACCGACCGAAGGCCGTTATCGCAAAAACATATATAGGGAATAACTTCATAAATATTGAAAAAAAAAATTACTTTACAATGTTGCAAAGTTAATTCGTGGGGACTTTGTGACACAGGCCTGTCATCTGTCAACTCATCCAAACAATAACAACTCATTATACTATCTAAACAGTTTCTGGTGGAATAACAACTTCCAACTCACCCCAACCACCTAATGCCGATAGATGATCTATCTCCTTGTCAAATCGGTATTTACTTTCGGTGTTATGTTATAGATTTCCAAAAATGTAATCACACCTGCATATATACTTGATACTAGCACATATAAATACCGGTTGGAGAAGTATTCACTTCTGCTAACAGTAAATCATTGCATAAACATTACTATTTATTGTCGGCTTACTGTGGCAACCTTTCTCTACTGGGAAAGATGGATCTGCCTCTACGGCCAATTCAATCTGTGGTTGCTGGATAAAATAGTATAAATTACAGTTTTTTATGCAAATACAAGGATTCGTCTTGTTACATGTGCTATTTAATTTCTGTGTTATATTCTCGCCAGAGTTGTCACCATCGGACGCAATATAACTGCGACAAGACAATGGAAATCTATACCTAGCATCAACCTAACTGCAAAACATAGTGACGGAGGTCAATCAAACAGGTAAAGAAATACTAAGAGGATGTGAAGCAAACCTACAGCACTTTACATGGGATTGTACTAACGGCAATAGTAGAGAGACAGCTGCAAATGAATAACTTAATAAAGTGCCAAATAGCTTTTGACATTCCTCTAATATAGCTATCTATTTAACACAATCTTCTTCGCCGCGTTTAGGAGGTGCGCCTTTTTCTGCATTCCATTGAGTCGAAATAAGCAGAACTCGTGATGAATCACGTGCTCGTTAATAACGCAGGACTGATAGCTCGTTTTAACTCCAGTAAAATTTACCGCAGAAAAAGGTTAATCAAATGCTTGGACGATTTCTGTAAGGACTTCCTCGGTAAATGCATCTCTAATATTTGCGACGTATTGAAAGGCTTAAGTCTTACGTTGATCGAAGCTGTACAAGGATTTGGTTATCAAAGATGCTCGAAGGCTCAGAATCCTACCATTTCTATGAATGAATGGTCCATAATCCAGAATTAGCAAGGTCAAGGTCATGAATTTTTGGTATTCGCCATCATAGAATTCGGTACAGTTGAACTAGACAAGATGGTTTTTAAGGTGTTCTTCGGAAACCGTTATACTAAGGTAAAAGTGTTCCGACTCACAGGTCCAGGGATTGTGGATACGAATGACGTTGACGTTACCAATGGTCTGCTCTCAGACATTAAGCTCCAAACAGTAAACATTAATGATTAGAGTCGTCCAAATTAATCAACTTAAGTCGAAATGTACTACAAATAAAATTCTTTGCTTTCAGTTTAGTTCAGGCGATCTTACTGCAGCCAAGTTTAAGCTATCGAACAACAAGAGCTTCATGATAGTCTGGCACATGAGAAGGCAACTTCACCATTCAAAGTCAGCATTTTTATGTAGTCAATAGAGCCATCAAATGTGATAGTCTTATATGCATCTCTTTTTTAAATATTTTTTTTAATCAGTTTTATTGTTTGTTAATATTTTTATATTAGTGCAATAAATTAATTAAATAATTTTTAAATCATATTAGCATGAATTTTTTTGTTATAAAAATTTTCAAAGTTCAATTTTTTTTTAATATACGTTCTTCATACAATATAGAATATGCCCATCTTAGGCCTCACGATATGTAGCTAAAATCTTAATTCTAATAACTAAAATCTTATTTTATCTAAAAGTGGATATCATTCTTGTATTTATCCTATTAAAATCGTAGTGAAAAGTCCGATCTACGAAGTCTAGAGTTACTTTTCACTACGACAAGATGTGTTTTGACAAGTACTTTTGACGCACTTTTTAAAATTCCTTCTTATCTCTATTGATTGTTCTCGTTGCTGATATACCAAAGTGCACCTGTCATAATTCTTAGTATTCTTAATTGAGCCCTCTGTATAGTGCTACTAGAAGTGCCCCATAAGTGTATTCCATATATCCACACTGGTTTCAACACTGTATTGTAGTGAAGATTAAATACTTTTAAATTCATATGAAGTCCTTTGGATTTAATCTGACAAAGCCAAGTGAGACGCCTGTCTAAATGAATTCCAAGGTACGTTACACAGTCTGTGTGGTATAATAATATTGTATGTACAGGACTAAATGGTTAAAATATGGAAAGTATATAAATAGTTACATCCACTCACATCCAGTGTGAAGAAGGTTTGAACAAATGCGCAGATGAATTTACATCTTTAATTACTCTGTCGGTTGAACATTCAAGTAAACTGATCGAAAACATGGACAAGGTACATACACCTTGAATACTGGCATTCACTAAAAAGAATATTAAGAATAGAATTGCATCAAACTGGATCACCAGCTACTAAGCTGAGTAACTATTTCAAAAGATAATTGCACCAATCTCGAATGACAGAAATATCATACCAGTTCAGCAATTTTTACAAAAACTAAATTATAAACAAATTATTCAATTTTGAAACAAAAACAAATATATAATACACTAATATCTTACATTCAAACAACATAATACATACAAATAACATTTAGAAGTTTAACTTCTAAACAAAACATGTACACATGAACACCTCTTAATTTAATATTTTAATAGAGTATATGGTATAAGTTATGAATTTAATACATACATACATGCATACATACATACATACATACATACATACATACATACATACATACATACATACATACATACATACATACATACATATATACATACATACAAAAAAGTTGAATTTGTTTTTAAATAACACCAACACAACCTTCTCTTGTCAATGAGCGTCTGCTGACTTCGAGGGATGAAAATAATGCAAGTTGAGTTAGTTTGTTTTATTTTATATATTTTTTGATTTTTAGTATTTGTAATAACATAAATATGATAATTGATCCCTAGGTAACATTATATAAATTGCAGTTATCAGGGCTTGGATTCGTGCTGGAGTTGTTGAACTAGTAGTTATCGGTACAATCCTTGATTAAACATATTTCCTTCTTTCATATTTTCAAAATTATTCCCCTTTGTTTAGATAATCTGTATGTATGGATATTTTGTGATTGATAATTTTTAATGATTCGTTCCTACTATAGATAATTAATTACCAATTGTTCTTATTACTTTCGGACTTAATTGATTTTGCTTATGTCAACTGTTTTCCAGTAATTGTGAATAATGTTAAGCTTCTTTTTCTGCATAAGACGGGATTTATTTAAAAATGTTTTTATTAAGCTGAAAAAGGGAAGTGAATTATTGCATCTCGAAACAAGTCGTGTAGCTCATTTAAGACATGCTGTAAAAAATCATAAAATTTACTTGATTACACAGAAAAAGAATATTTTGTTCAAGAACATTCACTTCAACGACCATTTCACGAACCTTTAGAATCTTATAACAAGGCTAAAAGAATATCTGAATATCATAAACGTCGTAAAATTTTTAAATTTTTTAGAACTATATTACTATATCTTCTTTAGTTTGTAAAGAAATAGACAGTGATATTGAACGATTACAGGAAATTATTGATCATTTTTCCAAATCACAACGTAAAAGTTTGGGGTGTACCAATTTAATACAATATCTTATTGGAAATGTGTCCCCTATCAAACTAAGCTATTAATCTTTATCTCCAGCAAGTGAAAAATTACTGTGTGGGAAGATAGATAGAACGCTGAACCTAGGATTTATTGAGGAATATCCTACATATTCATGGTTATCTCCTGAAGTGTTAATTGTTAAACCTGGAAAAGTGAATTTCTACTTGGCCAGTAGGAAACTAAATTCCGAAATCACAAAAGACGCATACCCGTCCCAAATATTGACGAAATTATTTCAAAACTTCCTCCAATTAATTATATTTCCAAAGTAGATTTAAAAGATGAATTTTGGCTAATTAAATTGGATGAAGTTTCTCGAACTAACACTGATAACACAATCCTTAATGGGCCTTTGAACCAGTTTACAAGAATGTAGTTTGGATTGTGTAATTCACATGATGTACTGACTACTGTCCAAGTTATTCCGACCAATAGCCTTCATGTCCCAAAAACAAAACAAAGCTTAGCAGAATTACTCAATTACCGAGTTAGAGAGTCAAAATTACCACACTTAGAGTTATAGACAAATATATTTATAAACAAACGAAATGTTCATCAGGAAATACAGATGAGTCTGATAATTGGAAATAATAAGATCCGGAAGAACTTCATAAGGAATTTATTTTTTCAGCTCACAACTGTATACCGTGTTTGACAATTTTTTCTTATGTAAAATAATACGTAAGACATTGTAAGACATCAAAAATTTCAGCCACGTCATTGAAGCCTCCAATGGGAAAAAAGGTTAAAACCGAGAGACTCTTCTAACGCTTACATATTGATCTTGTTGGACCATTTGTACGGACTCGAAACGAAAATATAGGAATTTTTATAAAACTTGACCACTTTACGAAATTTACTTTTTTAATGTTAATTTTCACAAAACGACCAACGTCAATGGGACATATATTTGCACAGCATGAAATGTGCTTTACGCAGTTGTGTTCACCAAACAACTGGTAAGAATCCTTATAATTTACTATTTGGTCAAACTATGATAACACATCTACAGGATTACTAAATTCTGCCAGGCTAAAACTTTTGAATACAGAACTAAAAAAGCTTATGAACGCAATATGAAATGCTATAATTTATCGAGAATTTAACATAGGCCAAATCGTAATTCATTGGAATTTTTCAAGTAATCATTTTAATGCTAAACTTGCACCATCGTGTTAAAGTTATTGTGAGGAAAAAATAGGTAAAGTTAATTATGAATTGGAAGACCTCATTGGTGATCATGTCGGTATTTACCATATAAAAGATGTATGGAATTGGATTAATTGGAAATTATCCTATTGTATATTTATGTTTTTGCTTTGTGATAGTATCATATTCTTTTCCTTCTCTTCTTAAATGTTTTTTTTAATCAATTGCTTTAAAATTATAAACTAATTATTCAATTTTGAAACAAAACAAATACATAATACACTAATATCTTACATTCAAACAACATAACTCATACATATAACATTTAGAAGTTTAACTTCTAAATAAAATATGTACGCATAAACTCCTTATAATTTTTATATTTTGATAAAGTATGTGGTAAAAGTTATAAAAACAAAAATTTTAATTTCTCTTTAATAATATATTCCATAAACCTTCTTCTGTCACTGGCCGCTTGCTAACTTCGAGGAATGAAATTAATTTGAGTTAATCGAAAAGCCGAATAGCATCAAGACACGAAAGTAGTGCTTTTTCCGGCATCTTCTTTTACAATCCTTCGAATGATGTAACATCATTTTGCAAATAAACTCAAGTTTATCTTTGAAATCATTAAATAAAATCGCTAAAACTATTTTGTATTTATTCGATTAGCTAAACATATTTGAAAACTAACACTTACATCTAATCATCTAATGTACAATAATGTAATTGAGAAATTAAAACATTACTTTCATTCATGGTACTTCGATCCGCATTTTGTGTTATTGGACTTGAAGAATTTAATTTGATTAATTTGTTATTGGTTGGAGAATAAAATTTTGATGTTGAATATTCCTTGATTTTATATGTATAGGTGATCTTTTTTGGTAATAAAGAAAAATATCAATTTTATTTCTAAGTTTGTTTATAGACTTTTGAGAATCAAAATTGATGAAGAATTGTTCATATTAAACTTATTTTTTCCAAATATCGGTTGTTTATTGTTGACTATTTTTTCCAAATAAGTTAAAAGTTTCGTTTAAATGTGTTTTCTTCTTGATGATTTTCCTATTAATGATTTATTTTTTTGTTTCTCCTTTTTTAGAGTTGACACTAATGCTGCCACCATAGTTGTTTTGTTTTTTATGTGAGAGCTCTTTTTGCGATTTATTTTATTATAAAATATAAAAATATAATTATAGTATTATATATAATTATAGTGTTAGTTTCCAAATATGTTTAGCAACTCGAATAAATAAAGAAATATTTTAGCTATTTTAATCTAATGATTTCAAAGATAAAGTCGAGTTTTTTTGCAAATATATGAATTTGTTATACATTACGGTTCTACAATTCTATTTTGAATTCCCTAACCCTAAGAACACTTTTGGCAATTTGGCTTATGAAAATTATTTGTTCCACAATCGTAAAAGAAAATTGTTCGCAGTCCATTAAAGAATGACCTACTATGTCATAATTCCAGCATTTTCCAGGCCCAACCAAAGATCACTTTCTGGTTTTAAATCTGAATAAATAATCAGTTTCAATCTTGACCTTAACTAATTCAGATATTTAAGTTCTCTGATATGGCCTCTTTTTAGTTTTAGTTAAAGTCATGTCTTTGACAAACTTTTTATGGTTAATTTAAATTACCCCTTAAATTTGCATTAGTCAGTTTACTCTGTATATAAATTCATCTAATGTAACCTCTAATGCGTTACCAGTAAAAGGAATTTTCCAATTTCTAATTAAATTCAAAATTCTTTCAGAATTTTGGTCAAAATTCCTTCAGACCTCTTGACTTATTTGCCAAGTGTTATTTTGTATATTTTGTCAAGTATTGCCAGAATTTTTAGTTCGTAAAATATTAAAGTCATTGAAATCTTTGTCAACAATCTTCCAAAGTTCTTCCTAAAAAATCGTTAAATCATAAAAACTGAAATATCAACTTAAATATATTCACTATATCTATAAAAACTGCAAATGTATAATTATATACATTTATTTTCAACTGTTATATATGAGCCTAAAAACACAGCTGTGTTGGTTAAAGTATTAGCTATTCATAAATATTCAACAATGTAAATAACAAAATACAGCGGAAGATTATAAAATCGGATCTAGCTCTTCGACCAGTCGTGACAGGGTAGAATTTAGATTCGCTTAGACCAAGGGCTTTATTAACTTGATTCGATGGGGGATAACTTGTTACGATTTGGGAACAGTTAGTTTTTAGCAAGTACCCACGAGGCTGTAAGTGGTACAAATAAACCTGCACCATTGTGAAGTAGCCTCGCTAAACACCTCACTAAAAACAATAAGGACGTGACCCTAATATAACAATATTGCCATGAGTATTATGGTCATGGAAAAGACATTGTTCGTACGGAGGAGAAGGTTAGAATGTGTATATTGGCAAAGCATGAGCTGAAACTAATGTATGTATATGACAGCCTTGAACGACATCCACAGGGACGCCTCAAATTCCGCGGTTTCAAATTATTGTATGAATGTCGTGCTAGGAGACCGCCCACCGCCCATTGCAGACAATAAACAGAATTTACCGCGATCAACAAGAGCAGTTCTGGCACAACTGAGATCGGGATGGAGCAATAGGCTCAATGCCTTTTGGTCACTTATTGACCATGCCATCCCAAACCTATGTCCTGCATGTTGTCAAGGACCACATGATACACGACATCTATTCAACTGCCAGTCTGATCCAACCTCACTTTGTCCTGGAGATCTATCGACACAACTAGTCGAGGTTGCCAGATTCCTAGGACTGGAGTTGAGCAACAACATGAACCAAAATTGATAAATGTACTGAAAAGTGTCCGTTTCTGAAAGAAAAGCAAGAAAAGCATTAGTTCTAGCCCAATATACATATATTGTTAAGGGCCACGACCTTATTGTTTTCAGTGAGGTGGATATCGAGGCTGCTTCACAATGGTGCAGGTTTATTTGTACCACTTACAGCTTCGTGAGCACTTGCCGAGAACTGACTGTGTCCAAATTGGTCTACAGCGAATCTAAAGTTCATCTGTCACAACTGGTCGAAGAGCTATATCTGATGTTAGAATCAACCGCTGTATTTTATATTTTACATTGTTGAATATTTATGCATATCTAATACTTTTGCCAACACAGCTGTGTTTTTTCGGTTCAATATCACAGTTGAAAATAAATGTATATAATTATACATTTTGTTAGAACAGTTTTTATAGATATAGTAAATATATTTAAGTTGATATTTCAATTTTTGTGATTTGACAATTTGTTTAGAAAGAACTCTGGAACAAAGTTGACAAAGATTTCAATGATTTTTATTGAAAATTATTGTCATAATTAAAACATAATATTCGGAAAATGTTAATTATTGCTCAAAGGCACTTTTAGATTTAACCCCAAGGAATATACTGTGCAGTCTTATAAAAACTACTATCTTGCTTTTTTGGTTTTGGGAGGTAAGTTTGGTAACTTTTTACTTAAAAAAACTTAAATATATTGTATATATTTTTTACATGTTATACATATTCTGTGTGTGTATAGTTATCCGGAGTATATGATTAGTAGTGTTGTATACGACATTTGCTGTTCAAAAAATACATTATGTACTAATGTACAAATTGTACATACACAGTTTATCAAGAATTTATTTGTTGGTTCCAATTTTTCATCAAAATTTAGAATTTATCGGTTTCATTCTAAAATGGCTTAATGGTCTCTAAAACATCCTGTATAGAATATATGCAATATAGTTTGGTACAATTTTTAATGGTTTTTGCATTTGGAATTTTGTTTTTGAATCCCGTGCTCCTTTGCTTGACCATTCTCTAAAATACTCCATTTTGGAGTATTTAAAAAGATGAGATTTTAAGGACTTCATACTCCTTAAAATCTCAGAAACCACATTTTTTATTTATTATTATTATTTTGAATAAGATTAAAAATGTTGATTATTTACTTCTCGCAGTTAATACATATTAATAATATGGATATCCTTTTAAAAGATAAAAGAGTATTAACTGGTATCATAAGTCTTTATACAATTAAAATTTTAAAATATGTGTTGGTATTCAAAATAATTTGTATAAACAAGTCCTATTAATTGATTAATTTCTATCTTGCTTATTTTAAATTAAAATCATTTAACATTTTCACGAAGTTCTACTTTATTAAATCAGTCTTCTTGATGCGAATATATATAAGTATAGACTTAAGGACTAATTCGAAAAACCATTTACGTTCCTATAATTTAACCCCAAGAGTTCTTTATGGAAGGTGGAAAAAGTGATGCTGCCTTCTCTCTTTTGGTTGAGTGTAAGATTAACTAAAGCTTATAAAGTACTAGGTGAGTGTTTTAACGTACAATCGAAGACTTTGGGACACATTACGGCGACAGAACATTTTGGATGACACATTCCAGTATAATAGTCTTTTTTTGAAAATGAAGAATTTGAAGAGATTCATTCATAAGATCATTATCAGTCTTTTTTTGAAAATGAAGGATTTGAAGAGATTCATTCATAAGATCATTATCAGAGAAGGTCATCAAGAATTTGGATCATCTTAACGATATCAGATGATACATTTGTTAGTTCAATATTTTTTAATATCAAAGTGATAAAAACTAAGTATTTAATTTTTTTTCATGTGATAGCTTTACACGATTTACATCGTTAGCCTATATGATATATTTTTTTAATTTAGAAAGCCTTTCGTGTTATAAAAATAAACAATTTACTTCATAAAATGTAAAGTATCTCCTTTTTTGTTCTTTTATTCCCTTTTAAATATTATGAATAATTTCGAAAAATAAATACGATTTCAAAAACTAATAGAAATTTGCATTGTAAATTTACAAATTAAATTCAAATTTACGAAGCTGCATAAGAAATAGAAAAAAATTAACGTTTTGTAAAGTTAAAAATAAAATATTAGTACAGATCAACATCACAAATAAAGACTGCAAGTTTATTAATTTGACGAAGATTTTTGAAAAATGTTCAATTAAAACTTAAAAGACTTGAAATTTGGTCATTTTTTAATGTAAGAGAGTCTGTATGAGTGTATTAGAGGGTAAAGATGTGAAAAAAATATTTGTTTTACCTCAAAATTGATTGAGTAAAATAATGTGTTTTGAATATTGGAAAGCACTTGAAATTATGAATAAATGTACCATTTTAAGCATATTCACCAAATTTAAGCTTTCTTTGCGAAATCGATCAAGAATTAATATTAAAAAGTTTTGATCTCCGATTATAATGATATACACTTCGAATGTAAGCTCAGAAAAATATTTTGCCGTATATTTCAATAAAAAACAAAATAAAATAAACATTTTTTGCTTTCAAAGTTTCAAACCTAAAATTTTTAAGCATTATAGCTTGGCCATAATGCTTAAAAATATATCTCTATAACGGTTTGAAGTACTTTTAGTACTCTTGAACTACTCTTATGTACATACAAATGTATGTAGTGGACGATATCCAATTTTCGCCATTGCCAAATATGTCATTTTTTATGTTTTAAATCTTAAAAGTTCAAATTAAAAAAAAAAAATATTATTCTCTATACTTTTAGTTGCAAACAAATGGACGAACAGGAAGAAATTCTACAGAATAATATGATTTCTAATTTACCATTACTTTTTGCAAATGGATATCCTACATCATTAGATAAAATAACGGAATCTCAGTTGGAAAAATTTATTCCTTTCATGGTTCAATGTTCCTTGGGACATATTAATTTACAGGGTCAACTAGATTGTAGTGAGCCTGAATGGTGGCCTGAAGACTTACCATTCAATATTCCATTCAGTAAACCTAAAAAATTTAATGGGGTAAGTAAATTTTGTATTAATTATAATTGATTAAATTTCTTAACAACCACTTTTTAGAATTGGATTCAAAAATTAAAAGAAGTTGTATTGATTTGTTACCAGTTCCATAAGAGTGTATTTTTATTAAGATTCTGCAACGATTTATCTTCATATGAACATGCAAGTTTAAGATTCATAAATAATTATAATTCGACGACTTCATTATTTGATCGGAGAAGCAACAAATTACTTGTTACGTTTCGAAATGAAAATATGGTAAGTTTTTTATTAATTTGCAACATAGATAAACTCTTGTTATAGCGAAAAATTACTTTGACCGAGAACTGGTTTATTTTGATTTTATTTTGATTTCTTCAAAAGTCAGCTTGAGTATAATACTAAATAGTATTTTTTCGCGCTAATTATTATCATAAATTAAATTATATACATATAAACCATTAAAGCTTAAATTTATTTTTATGTATACTTTAATTTTTTTAGTCATATGACCAACCGCAAAGACTTCGTAAATGTCTTCTTCAGCAAAAATCAAAGAGCGACCTTAATGCCCTCAACACACTCCAACAAATGGTGGAACCAGCTCCATTTGATATATACCTGTGTGATAACTGTGACGCAGAATTATATTCTAAAGAAGCAATATTGGTAAGACTCGTTATATTATTTTCCTCTTTGAAAAACATAAAATTTATATGTAAAATATATGATGAAAATGTGTTCACTTTTTTGGGTTAAACCTCTCGGACAGTTTTATTGCAATTTTTTGGATCATCCGAATCAGTTATCATTATAAAAATAATTTTCATTGAATAGTTTTTCCATTTTAAATTTTAATCGGGGTCTTAGATAATTCCTGTTAAACCGATTCAAAGATAATTAGGGAAGGAAAGAGTTTATAGTTGCAAGTTTGTCCAGCCTTCGCATTCCATAAGTTTTTAGGGAAACTAGTGAGCATTCCGGATTCGCATCATTCGCAATTTAGGATGAAACCGCATATGTCTTTTATATCAGCAGGTGATAAATGTCTGAGGCTGTAGCGAGTCACACCCAAAGAAGTGTGTTTTTAAGCCACTAAACACAGAGCAGTGGCAGAGAATCGTTCCCACCTCCTCTTCGTTCATACAGTTCCTGCAAAAATTATTCTAGGAAAGCCCTCGATGTATGTACCCCCCAAAGACAGTGTCCACATACTGCAGCCACCGCGTCTCTCAGGATGGTCTTTGTAGTATTGAGCACTCTATGCCGGGGCGGATGGGACAAGAACAATGTACGAATGCTCTGCCATGCTACTATAGACAACCGTAAGATACCGATTTGCGGAATTATTGTCAGTAAATATCGTGATATCTCAACCGTATATCTTATAATAGCTTGGCCAGTTGGTCGCTCTGTAAACTGCAACAATCTCAGCCTGCAGAATATTTCACTCACCCGGAAGTTTAAATAGGAATAGTTTAGCAATAAAAATACTGCGTATCGTGTTTACTTAACAAACAAAAGTAGTAAAAATTGAAAAAATATTTGGTCGTCTAGGAATCGTACTAAGACTATTATTCGCAATGCTAAAGGAAGAAAACTGTTGGAAAACTGTTATTGTTTGCGTGCTAAAAAAAAACCAAAAGTAATTAAAAAAATAAACTTATATATTTTTTTTTTAAATTACCTTGAATTTGTCAACTGTGTTGTTGGCTTGATGGTGTTCAAACAATGAGTAATAGTATAATAGTAATAGTATAAGTTTTATACAATGAAAGAAAATTCTAACCTAAACATTGCCGTATCCTTAAAGTGGAGACTTGCCAAATAAGGTGTATTGAGCCAAAGGAAGACCGGTATTCGAAATAATAGGAGATAATGCAGCCATTATGGAAGAATTATCGGATGACTTTCCGTGTACCGTTAATACGGCGTTTTCGTTAATCGACCATTAAGTCTTATCCAGAAATGGATTTAAAGGTAGAACAAGTATTTGTGCTACAATAGTCAGACGTAGATTTACACGACGAACCTTTACATCCGGAAGGGATCATCAAAAGAAGAAAACCTTTCCAAAACGTCTTCATAGTTACTAAAAATCGACGCATGAGTTTTCACAGATCTAATCTCAAGATCTGTGTCAAAGAAACATTTTCTAAATTCAGTAGACTTGTCTTTCCGAAGTCAAGATGATCCGTGCCAACAAAGCGTAAATAAACACATATATTGAATATGTATTAGAGAACTTTTGTTTATAAGTTATTTTTCTATTATTTTATTTATGAATAAAAAACACTTAATATATTTAGCACTTTTTAAAAAAACCATTTAAAATTCAGATAAAAAACACTAAAAAAGGCTTAAGACAATGCCTTTTTACTTTAAGTTAGCAGTTTAACTAGTTAGAATTTATAACACAATTACCACCCAAGGGTGAAATAAAGGTAGTAGAATAAATCCTTACGTAGTATAAGAAAAAACAAGGAGTATAAATTTTATACAAAGAAAGAAAAATCGAACCTAAACAATTATGATTTTTGATGTTGATGACTTGAACTATTATTTTTCTTCAAATTAAGATTACACTTCGCATATGTCTTTTAAGAAAAATAATTTTTTGGATTTATTCCGATTTTACTTTCATAATGTTTCATAATTTCCAATGCCTTAGAATCCATAAAAATTAATACTGTTAGTTGTGATGAAATTTCTATTAAATTTTTAAAAAATGTATTTCCATTATTGGTACTTATTTATTATATAATATCTATAACATTATTACTACATCTACATTCCATTTTACCTGATGTGTCTAAACTAGTTGAAATTTTACTGAAAATCAGCTATAAAGTTATATTGAGGAAATACACTTTTTAATGATGCACAATATGTTTTTAGATATGGTAGTAATACTACATATCTTCTTTTAGGTTTAATAGATACTATTCGATATTATGTTAGTAATGATCGTTTTAATGTTCTTTTATCAATGGATCTTGATAAAAAATGGACTTTTGATAAAATTGATTATTTCGGTCTTTCGTTATCGTCTCGTAAACTTCTGTATTCCTTTCTTTATCAATATTTATGGGTTGGTGATAAAATTTCGACTCTTCTACTCAAATTCTTCTTGCATTATTAGAACTCAAATTCTATTTTAAACATAATCACATCCATATTAATAATTAATGAAATTCTCCAAGATTTTTTTTATCTATTAACATAGAATTCAAAATGTAAAGGAAAAATAATGAATTTAAATAAAATAATAGTATCTAGACACGTTATTTTAAATATGATACCAAAACCACAAAAAATTCGTTTATACCCATCCATTTACGCACCAAACAGTGCAAGAATAATTTGATGAAAAATATTACATATGGTTATTTTGATATAAAAACAAGTTATACACATTTTAATGATGAAACCATTATATCATTTCCATACCATATAAATGTCATTTCATGGTATAGTTTTTTATTGACTAAACTCCAAAATTCTAATAAATTTTATTATTTTTCTAAATTTATAAAAATTAACAAAAACCGATTAACCTGTTTTTAAAAAGTACATTTTTCGAATAACCGGTTTCCTAAAAATGACTGTTTTTTTTAATACACTACCTGCGGCATATCTAAAGTAAAGTACACTAAAGTACTATTAAAAATGCCAATTTGATTCCTATGCGCATTAAGATGATATTTATATACTTTACTGATCCCTTTATTTTTGTATGGCATCGAGACTATTTTTAAATTTATTTAAAATTTTAAAAAGAGAACATTTTGTTAAATTCAGAAATAATGACCTTTAAGATTCATAACTTTTTATTTATTTATAAGCATAATTGTTATTTATAAGCGTTACATTATTTTTGATATAGATTTTGTTAAAGTGGTATATTTGTTAACTATATATGGTCTATTGGGCTTTATTATATATGAAGAAAATAATAAATACTTTAAATACTTAAACAAAATTGATTGGCCAGTGAAATAGCGATGATTTCCTTCTGTTTCTTCCACATTGTCCTTCCCCGGTCAGAAGTGATGAAGGCTTAGTCTCTCGTGACAGTGAATTCCAAATTGGAGAAGGAACATTCCGTAGATACTTTTCAGTCCTCTATCAGTGGCTCGAAAGAATTCTGGTTTAGGACCATGACCACCCTCCTTAAGCTTCCATCTAGATCGTCAATCTTGACCAGCTCCCAATTACTTATAGAAAGGTCAACATTGCCCATCTGGATAAGGGCTAGTATTTCTACTGGTGTATGTGATTTTGCTGGAATAACTGCAGGAGATCTCGGTCTGCGTGGATACCAGCTGTGACCACTTCTAGTCTCACAATTCCCCTAGAAAAGCGAAAGCCGGACGCAATAGTAGCGCGGAACGCTCACTACCACATGCTTGCAATTTAATGTGGCCCTGAAACCAGCCAGCATCATCATTCTGTTTCTGTCGGATCAAGGTCTATTTTTCAAATGAGATGGCTCCGTCACTGGCATTTCTGTCAATTATGGCACGTGGCAACTTCGCTTAATGACCTACTCACAATCTGTGTATTATGCCTCGGACTTTAGAATCTGGCTCTTTCGTGCCTGGTGAGGAAGCATCTGCCGATCTTTGCCGTTTAGTAGCTCTTGAGAAAATAGGATCTTCCTATACTGTACTGGAGAAGGGGTCGAGGCTTCTTGTTTGGTAAGTAAATTTCTAACCATTATAGGGACTCCTTATCGTCCTTTGAAAGGTCCATGGCTGGCTTGATTCTCAGCTTTTCAACTGTTCTTATGACGTCATGCCTTTCAACAAAAGCCTTCTCAGAGAGACTCCATATTCGTACGCAGAAGGTTTTTGCCGTTAAGGCAGAGGAAGTATCTGACTTATCAATTATAACAGGGCAGCAGAGCATATCCCAACAGTGCCCGAAGAAGTCGAAGGGTCCGAATTTGCATCGGTCAATGCTTTAACGACTTTGGAAGTACTTGCCACGACGGGCAGAAGTGCTTCATTGCCAGACCTAAGCATCATACATAACTTATTTTGACCAGATCTTAGAAATGTATCAAGTTAGTTAAGACAGATACCTTCCCCTATCCGCCACCGATGGGATTTAGACAACAAACGAAAATATGTAACCTATGATTATATTAAATCAGATTAGGAAAAAAAGTTTTACAGCCAATTCAAAAAATTTTATAAAGAAAATTACCTTAAATTTATACTCAAAATATAATTTTACAATTAAATTCATCGACCATTGTAAAATACTTAAAGTAGGTATAAAACCTTTGACAAACCTAAATTAAGGGAAATTCTTAATATTTTATAAGTTTTTTCTATGTTTTTACACTATTCCCAGTGTAATTTGGAATTATTTATGTACCTTTATGTTTGGGTCAACAGCTTCATTTATCGTATTTATAACCCTATGCAATATATTAAATATAATAGTTTTGTCTATTTTTAATATATTTGATTCTTTGTTCTATTTGAATTCCATTCATTTTAGTGTTTTTATTTATCAATGGATATAGTATTTTGAAAACAATTTATAAAATTTTAAATTTAAAATTAAAAATCTTTTAAAATTTAAACTACTCGGATGAAAATTTATTCAGTATTTAATTCAAAGGAGGGAGAAAAAGTGCCTGTATAAAATCAATATTTACAAATGTATTTGTGTTTGGTGTTTTTTAAAATATAACATTTTAATTTTTGATTACTAGGTTTAATACACTTTTTAACTCATTTATTCGTCTTTTATAAATTTTGAAAAAAAAAATTAAATAATTTTATTTAAAATATAGAATAAATCCAACATTCTTTCAGTAAAATGCCAATTTATGAATGAAATTTTAAATAGTCGTATTTATGTTATATAAATAAATCATAAATGGTGTAATTCATTTTTCCGACTAATGATTTGCTGATTTCATTACCATTTTCATTTTTCTCATTACAATTGTTTTCTAAAAAAAAATAAAAACTTTTCTTTGTATAAATGAAGATTTTTTTATTGTAATGAAAATAATATTTTTACAATTGTTTGTATTTTCATTACTATTATTTAAAAATTTTTAATCATTTTCATTTAATGATTTTAAATTGAAATTTCAATGGTAATAAAATATTTTGTTATGGTTGTTATGTTAGTTATTCGGTTTGGTGTTCATACATATTAAATAATATTTATATTTATTTATAATAGAATAGTAGTTGACTGTCTTCGAAAATGCCAAAAAAATTATAAGTTGAATTATATATTTTGGAAAAACTGGTTTCAATATTTTCCAATTTACTAGGCTTCTTTATTAGTATTATCTAAAGGAACAAACGAATATCTAAATAACTTCTGTTAATAGTAATATTTTTGACATATATTAGTGATGGGACATAACTATAGCCTACATAAAATGTTACGAAGATGAACAATTTGTTAAAAGCTTGACTTAAAATTTTGTTGATAATTCATTTTGTTCTTTCAGTTTGCTTTGTATGACATGTACAAACTGTGATATCATCGCCATTTTTTAACACTTTTGTTAGTGTTTTTTTTTTTCAATTTATTGCTTTTTAGTTCTTTGTTGAAATTTTTTGAATGTCTTCGATAGAGTTCTATAATTGAACCGATGTTGCTAATTTTAAATAGCGACAGTGCAGTAATAAGTATTACTGCCAAATTTCATTGAACTGCACAGCAAAATGCTCGCCTACAAAATTATTTTTAATGATATATTTTCAAGTAGAATTGAAGTTATAGTATAGTTCTTTCTGGAAATTTTGTAAGCAAGCATTTTGCTGGTAAGGCCACAGGTAGAAAAGAGAGCTTTGCTTTAGACACTTGACTTTTTTTGTATATCTTTATTTATTCACAAATTTAATCGAACCTATATAAATAAGCCTTATATGAATATATAATGATATGACTTTTAAATATTTTCATATAATATAATTTACATATAAACAACGTAAAATACAATTAAATCTACAGCTTACAGTATAATTAAAATTAAACGTTAACATTCTCCAAAAATTTACTCTTTAGGAAAATACAAATTCTATAAACTTCACTAATATAAACAAATTTAATTATTTAAATTTTTATTTATAAATATTTTTTCTGTGTTATTAGGAACATGAAAAAACATGCGTGATTGAAGACGATGACGTAATATTGTGCGATAGTCCGGAGTTGTGTAATAATGTGCCAATACAGAAACACTACTTAGAGGATAATACTCAACGTATAGGATTCTTCTTAAATTTTAATTTGAAATACAAGTATAATGAAGTGAATACAGAAAAAGATAAATGCTATGACGGCGTAAGTAAAACGTACTCGATAGAAACACTACAAAAAGAGGCTCAGTTTATGATAATTGATAAAAAAAGACGAATATCTAGAAGAAGTCGTGCGGTACATTCAGTGTCTCGTTGTCCAACAATACCATTATCTTCTCCTGCCGGTCAGCTCCTGTTAAGAACAACAAAAACAGTCATCACTCCCGAATATCTGACTGAAAGACTGGATCGTATTGAGCGATTTTGTCATGCTCCTCTAGTATCTAAACTTACATCACGACCAAAGTTTTTAGAGAAAAGAAATTCAATATGTACACCTCATTGCACTTTTAAAAGACCACAAGAATATAGCTCCCATTTATATATATTTCCTCGACGTCAGTTTTCTCAAAAGAGAAGAATGGAGAATATTTTGCTTATTAATTCAACACTTTTGAGAAGGTGTCGTCCAATTTCTGTAAGACTAAAGAAAATTTCCGATACAAATAAACAATATTCATCACATAACAACAATTTGAATATAAAACTTACCAGGGACAATTCCCGTAGCTCTAATTGGAAAATATCGTCATCACCATCTACTGAAATAATAGTAGATACAATTGATTTATGTACCTCTGATGAAGATGACAATGAAATAAACTTTTATGTATCAAATGATTTACATATTGCTAATACTAATGCCACTGGATCAGACATTACTGTTAGCCACAACAAAGATTATAGTGTGAATTCATTACCAATAAATAGTACATCGCAAATTAGTAAACAAGTTGATTTCTCGATGGAATCTTCTTTGTTTCAATACAATTTAAAGACTTCATATAACAAAAATTGTAGTACCTCAAGTTTAACGAAAGCAGATATTAATTACTCTGATGTTTGTAACGAAGAATTATTGACAAACTTCACAAAACCTTTTAAGTCGTCTGTTCATAAACTCTCGAATGGTTCTACAATAATACCAACGAAGCAAAATGTAAACGCTTACTACGACGAGAGATGTGAAAAAGTCGATCAACTGAATACTGTAGAAAAAAATAAAATTGGTGCTACATCAGAAAATAGGCAAATAACCCAAAATATTGTAAATAAAATGGACAATTTGGTGGAGAAAAATAGCCTTAGAAATTTGAAAACTCATGATCATGGGAAGCAATCAGTACCTTTGCTGTTACATAAGAACCGTGTAATTTCAATTGATTTAACATCTTGAACAACATATATAAAATGATAATATTAAATTACTCTTATTATATCCATTTTGCATAAATTATTTATATTGTTAATATCGATTAAGAATGCCTTATACAAAGTTTAAGTTGTTAATTTAGTTCTATTAAAAATATTTTCTCGCCAAATTTTATAAGACTTCGAAAAGTTTAAAAATCATACTATGATTGTAGGATGATAAAAATAAACATAACATGAAAAAAATGATCGAAATGCTAACTTATTTTTCACAATTTCAGTTACCTACCTACCTGCACTGCAATATTTTGTTTTCGATTAATACATTTTTATATACTATAAATACACTAAAATATTCGGCGAGTTTCTCTTTTTATAAAAATTATAATTTGTGGTCATTCCTGCCAAATAATTTATAAAATAAATTTTAAGAACATAATCATATAAATTATGAAAAGTATATTTAATTATTCTTTGGATATATTCAGATGTGTACAGATTTCAATACTATAAAATTTTCTATTGGTAAAAATATCTTGCAAAAATCCTACAAATTTTCATGTAAAATTGATTTGTTAACATATATAATAATTAAACAAAAATTTTGATTTTGTAATTTAAATTTAAGTAAGTAGTATTAAAGTGTGAATGTATGAAATTGTAATTAAGCTGTTTTAAAACGATGTTAGTGTGTGTTTTCACATATATATATATATATATATATATATATATATATATATATATATATATATATATATATATATATATATATATATATATATATATATATATATATATATATATATATATATATATATATATATATATATATATTGTATATATATATATATATATATATATATTGTATATATATATATATATATATATATATATATATATATATATATATATATATATATATATATATATATATATATATATATATATATATACAAATGTTGTACATAGGCCATAGGCCTAGTGATCCTATATACGGGAATGCCCATGGTACCATCTGCTCCACGGTTTTCCAGCATAAACAACTAGTCGACAATTACAATGGTACCCTCTTAAGTCAACCTTATACCTCCTGCTGAAAAGAACCAATCAGCGTGGGTACCCCTACTTCAGTAGCAGCATTTACAAGCCTGTTCACAAGCAAATGCCTTACGAATCCACAACATCCATAGTCAACACCCACATTCCGTAGGGCTGACACAATGTTATCTGACCTGACATAATTAAAAGCACCCTAAATGTCGAAGAATGTATTCCCTAAACATTTGTGACCTTTCAATGTAGCCAACCAATAAGTGTAGGCATGTTGCGAATCAGATAGGAGCCGTTTCGGACTCGACTTTCTCAGAAAAATATCAAAAACTATCTCGAGAGGCTTAAGCAGAAAAGAGGACAAGTAAATCGGCCTGAATTCCTTTAGATTGTTGTGTAAAGGTTTTCCTCCCTTAGTTGTGAATATCACCCTACACATCATCCAATTCGTGGGAACATGTTTCCATTGTAAGCATTCTCTGTATATATTCAGGAGCCAAGGTAAACAAGTTAAATATTCCTTTGCAGATCAGTCGAAATGATGCCATCAAGCCCTGGGGATTTAAAAGGATCGAAGCGCAGCTTTCCCCCATCCAGCGCGACAGAGACATCTTTTCCATTGTCACTCAGGATACTTTCAATATTCAAGCGCAGATTACCAACTTCTGCCAGGAAAGTGTGTGTCGGGCAAAATCTCAAGAGTTTCCTGACTACTCTGGGTCCTACTGCCACATGGCTTCTGTATGAAGCTGGGTACGACCGGAGAGGTCGCTAGAATGTTACGGAATTGGTTGGTTTCGGAGGAGTTCTCTATACCACTGAAGAAACTCTTCCAAGCCTTCCTCTTCGCATTCTTTATGAAGTTCTTAAACCTATTCACTGCCAATTTATAAAGGCAGAGCAGTTTCCCGATTTCTTTGTCTTATTGAACACGAGGTTTTGGATGGACATGCCCTATTTATAGAATCAGTGAACAACTCCGTCAGACAGTTAACGGCAGCATCCAGGTCCCTCACTCTAAGTGTGTCGCAATTCGTTCTACGCCTATTCCGAATAAGAATAGGATCCGAGCTACCAATACTTAAACAGAATTCTATATACCTATGATCAGAAAACTAGCAATCAACTGACACCCTCCAATCATGAATCAACTCCGGGTGCCCAGCACTAATGACCGCTATATCTAAAACCTCTCTACGATTCACTACTACAGAAGTTGGTTTAATAAAGTCCATTAAACATTCATCTCTGAGTTCGCATCGGCATCAATAAAAATTGGCACCTGACCACAACCATGGTCATGTCCCATATAGCTTGAGACCTTTAAGATAGGATACAAGATCTTATCCTGTTATTAACTGAGTGTGCAAGAGTTTGTAACCTTTCATATTTAGTCCACAGATTCGAACCCGTTAGATCCAGGGTTCTTGGACTAGTACTAACGAAGCGTCAGATACTTCTTAAAATGGTGGAGGTTGATCTGAGCAAACTCCCACTCATACGTATCAGTAATAGTGACGTTGACGTCCACATGATCCTCCTCGTCACTCGCCTCGCCTGTGAAGACACAGAGAAAATAGACGCTACTAGAAAAGGGGGAGATAGTTATTTGTTGTACTAAAAGTGCACCCCTCTGGCATGAGTATCCCTTTGGAAAGCAAAATCAAATTTCTCCAGCACGGCCAACACTTATCCTTACACATAAGCCTCTGCATCGCTCAAATATGACCATCGCAAAGCTTTGCACTGTTGGACAGAATTGATTTTTTCTTTGATTTAAAACTAAATTTTTAAAAAAATTAAAAACAAAATTATTTGTCTAATAAAAAAGATTGAGATTAATATCTCTGTTTAGTTAAAAAAATCATTCCATAATTGAGTTTTGAATTTAACCTTTATGTTCTTAATACTAATGACTCGATTACGTATAGCGACTTTAGTTGCGTTTTCAGTTGCCAAAATTATATTATAGATGGCAATTGGCAACTAAAGTTGTCAATTTCAGTTGTCAAATAGTAAATATTTTGGCAAATGTGTTTTTCAGGTTGACAAGTATATTTCACCCATTTGTTTTTAATTTAAAACGTAGAATTTTTGTTTTACTTTAAGAACTTTATATTATATAATTATAAGGTACAAAATTATTAAAGTAAAGATACAAATGTCGGATATATTTTTTAGGTTCCATGATACTACCTTTGTTTTTTCGTAAAAAATAATTCTAAATTTTAGTTGTTCCATCCTTGGTCATTTCGAAAACAATTCATTGTTCTTTTAACTGTACTAATACCTTAAACACAACTGACATCGTATTCTGAGCCATCCTCAAATTTAAATCATTGTCGTGAAATTTCTAAAAGCTTTTATTGGCAAAATAATGGAAAACTCGCACATACTTTTAACAACGGTAAATACACAACTGTGTCATTCGAAAGACGAAAATATACCTAAAAATTATATTTTTATTAAAAAATTGTATCTTATTTATATTTTTTTAATATAATTATTAAAAGTATTAATAATAAAAAACATAAAATTTCCTTATTTGTAAATTCAATTTAAAATTCACACACACAGTACGTGTCTTATTCTAATGGGTCGATTACGTATGGTGACCTAACTTCAGTTGCGCTGTCAACAGGTAGCTTTCAAAAATCTCACGACAATGGCCTTAATTTGGAGATAGCAGAGACATGTCAGTATTAGTTATATATACAACAAAAATATCCAGAACGGATTGTTTCCAAAATGACCGAGAAAGAAACAAGAACAGGAAATGTTTATTGTCAGTTTTATTATTATGTAGTATTCCTGAAGAATAGATGGTTTTATCATTGCAAAAGAAAGTCGAGATGAGTTACTAGAAGTTGTAAAAAATTAATTGCGAAAATTCTAGAAGAAGAGATAAGACAAAACAATAAAAACGGTATATCAAATGAAACTGTGTTTACAGCAAATTCGCGAAGAGATTTCAAAAGAAATAAAAATAATTACAACAGTAACAGAAATTATAATAGAAACAATAACAATGTTAAACAAGTGAATGAAATATTACCTTGTCAACATGAAAAGTGAATACAAGAATAATATAAAATGTTTTCGCTATGGTAAAAAGGGACACATATAATCTCAATGCAACGAAAAAAAGGTAAAAGTTAAAGATTATACGCGCTCTATAGGTAGGTAGGTAGGGAAGGGTGGTGTGCATTAATGCACACCTTCACTCAGTGACCTAAAGGTTTATTGTGATCCATTCATCCCACTAGAAGACAGTGTTGGAAACCTGTGAACTGAAGGAAAAAAGTGAAGAAAAATAAGAGAGAAGGAGATGAATGAAGAGAAGAGAGATGTAGACGCCCAATACCTAATAACTGTTGGTTCCTTACCTTTAGGGTGAGCCTTATGAGGGTTGACAGTTCTATGACCGCCAAGTCCTCTAGCCCATCCAGAAATTGCCGGTCTAGCCACTTTATCCTAGTCAGCTGGAGTCGAGGACATTTACAAAGTAAGTGTTCCACTGACTGCAGCTCATCATCGTCCTCACACATCCTACAGTAACCCGAATTGCTCGAGTCCCATTTCATGGTCATCGCTCCAATGCGACAGTGTCCAGTTAAGAAGCATATGGCTCTCCGCAGATACTGTTTATCTGAGCCCAATAGGAGGTTCGTTCGTGCAGAGTCAATTCTCGGCCACAGTGTCCTCGACACTCTGCAGTCACTTCTACTCAACCATTTCCGCTGACACCTACCTGAAACCTCATCCCCTATTACATTAAGGTAGTAACCCAAAGGAGGTCTTACCCTTTCATAATCGGCCGACCTTGCTAACGCCGAACCACCACGAGCCAGCCCGTCGGCTATTTCATTGCCTACCACGCAGTGTCCCGGTAACCAGCAATGTCTTGCCGTGTAAGTGTCCATTAACCTCCTGAGAGTCTTCCTACACTCATCCTAACCTCCATCCGATTTGACCATCATCGACGTTCTGTAGCATGGCCGGAAAAACACCATCCAGGCCAGGTGATTTATACTATGCTACCTTATCCATCGTAATAATCTCATCCACTGTCATCGACCGCATCGATCCAAATAGATAACGGTCACTTGCCTCCTCATCCAAACAACCCGGGAAGTAAGTTTCTATAAGTTGTCCGAGGGACTGAAGGCTGGTCTCGATATTAGAGCCATCAGATCGTTAAATAAATCCAGGGACGCTAGGATCCTTGGACAGTACTCGGCGAAATCTTGATAGCTCGTTAACCGAGTCAATGGACACTAAGTAGTTGTTCCATGAGACTCGCTTCGCCCGTTTAATATCCCCCTAATAATTATTGAAACTCATCCTATATTCATTCCAGTCCGTGAGGTTCCTAGTGTGCTTTGCCCTATTGAACAACCTTCTGACCGTAGACCGATGCGCCGTCCATCATCGTGGTTATTCCCTTCTGCCGGGATAAACAATAGGACAGGAGAGCTCTAAACCTAGTGAACACCTCAACAGCCTATTAATATCATCTCCAGATCCTCCTTGTTCTCGGTGAGGTGGATAGCAAGTTCAGTTGATGCCGCTTTACAGTGATGCAGGTTTATTTGCACCACTTGCAGCCTCGTTGGACCCATTAGGTTTCGTATAACTGAAGTGCCCAAACCGTAATAAGCTATCCCAACATAGAGTAAATTTTATCAAAGGACTTTTGGTCCACTGCGAAACTAAAGTCTCTTCCTTGTGTCTCCTTACAGGCCATTGAAAACAGTAGCTTCCACTAGCCGGTAATGAGACCATCATTCTGGTTCTCTAGACTTTTCATTGTATTCCGCCGATTGCATGGGTGGTGCAATCCATACTGTGACGACTGGCCGAAGTAGCAGTTCCGATGCCATTATCACTTCCAGGTTTGCGCTATTGCACTGGACACCGCACTTGGAAACTGTGGCTTTTAGAACGTCAAAGGACTCCTTGCAACCACAGCTGACAGTTTTAATGCCCTTTACCCAGTTCGCTACCCAGAATGTTACGGCGTTTGGCCTATCCTTCGTCAAGAGAATCTCTTTTAAGATTAGTTTTTCCACCGAATGCCATAGCTCAGGATTAATCAGACTGCCGCTTGGATTCCGCTGTTCTTTAGCGATTGCCTTGCTTTCTTCGAGGTAGAGGGTTGGTCGTCATCTGCACCATCTCCCCCGATGGCAGTCTTTGAAATGCCTTTGTGGGGATTGGTCGACGGTTGCCCTGCTCTCTTCGTAACAGGGGAGACTGATCATCGCCAGATCTAGCCCTCTTAGCAATATTAAGGGGATAATTTGTCTTATGATTAGCCTTCCCTTTACCAGCTTTGTGCCACTCCACAGGCTTTTTGCCCTCGTCGTCCTTCCTAGGAGGGACTGAGGAATCAGTCTGTGTTTTGACACAAGCACTCTTTTTCTCACAGTAGCGAGTCAGTATTGCTCTCTTTGGTAGTTTCCTTTGAGATTGGTCTAGAGGTTTCAGCTGACTTTGAATCAGATCTACGCACCAACACCATCCGTCGTGGATTTTGTTTTGTCCGTTGACATTTGTGCCTGGTTGGAGTTGCTCCTCAGTGTACTGGGCTGATGCTTAGTCACTTTTGATGGTTAGTGATCCATCCTCTGAGGCTACCCATAGCCCAACAGGATTTGTCAATCCAAAGAACGCACTGGTAGAACCATAGGTTCTTTCGAACCAGTTGATGTTCTTCCTTATCATGTGTTTATGCGTGCTCTTTAAGTATTAATTAAAAAAAATTAAAGATTTGTGGATATTGATTAGTGATGCTTCGTTACACATGGTAAACAGCAAAGAATTTTTTCAAACAACAACAGCAACTAAACTAAAAATCATTTTTGTATCTGGTAAGAACATTCATGCTGAAGGTATTGGAGAAGTAAAAGTAAAAACAGATTTTTGTACAATAACATTAAAAAATGTTTGGTATGTTCCACACTTACATTTCAATTTTTTGTCAATAAACAAATTAATTAAAGTCAATTTTTTGTCAATAAACAAAATAATTAAAGTTGGCTATATTGTTCAATTCGGCGTAGAAAAAAACCTAAATGAAATGTAAACAAAACAATGATATCTTAACAGCTGATTTAATGAATAATTTGTGATTAATTTGGAAAATATTAAATGTTGTGAAGTTATAAATGTAATAACAGATCATAAAATTGTAGAAAAGTGGCATCAAAGATTCGGTCATATTCATATTAATAATTTAAAGCAAATTAAAAACAAAAAATATGGTCAATGGATTTGATATAAAAATACCAAATAAAACAGAGTGTATGACTTGTACTGTAAATAAAATTGCTGCAACTTCATATAAAATTATACAAGTGAGCAAACAAAATGATGTTCTTGAATACCGATAAGTGATTTCTGGGAGGATCGTTATATTTAGACAAATGAAATTCGTAGGATACCAACTTTATACAAAAACATATCGCTTGTACAACCTTAATACAAGACAAGTAGAAATTGCTCGTGATGTTGAAGTTTTTCGAATATTCTTTTGAAAACCTTCAAAGGTTGTAAATAACAAACGTAAACGTGGAAGACCTAAAAAAATAATAGATGGTGGTAAAAGTAGGCCAAGAAAAGTTTATTGTGCTTAAGCTGGTGCAGAAAATTTAAATTCAGTAATTGAAAATCCTAAAATGGTAACATTGAAATGTTAGTTGCTATGCAAACTGAATGTAATTCCTTAGTTAAAAATAATACATGGCAGTTGGTAAATAAATCAATTAGTAAAAATATAATTATTTGTTTTTACATTAAAGTGACATTCGGATTGAAAAAATTTAAAGCTCGTTAGTTGCTCAAGAATGTTCAAATAAAAATATAACGTCGATTTTTTTAAAACATTTGTGTCGGTGGTCAAACATTCAACAATAAGATTGTTGTTTTCATTAGCAGCAAAATATAAACTTCTTGTGAATAACATAACATAGTGGCAGCGTACTTGAACGCTAATTTGAAAGAAAACAAAAAAATACCCAAACAAATTATGCAAATTAAAAACGGTCCTATATCTTTTTTTTTTGGAGATGGAAATAAATCGTAATGGTGTACGTGGTGACATCACAATTCATCAAAAGAAATACACAGACGAAATATTGCAAAGATGGAATATGAAAATGTATAAACCAACAGCAAATACCTGGTCTAGCGGTACTATTTTATCAAAGTGTGAAAACAATTGTAATTTGGATAAAAAATGTTATCACAGTTTAATTGGTGCTCTAATGTATCTTTCATTGATTTCTAGACTTATCTTGTTCACATACTTTCAAACTTTTCTCAGTCACCTTTTGTGGGTGACTTCAATAGGAACATTTCCAATATGTATTTTGATACCTAAACAAAAATTACATATACTTATATAGATCAAAATTTTGAATACTTTACAGATTCTGACTGGGGTAGTGACGTAAATGATATAATTTCATATTCCTATCATTTTTTATTTCTTTTAAAATAAATAAATATTCACTAATCTAAAGGAGCTCCCTGAGATAGAACTTTTCCTGTCACTTTACAGAATAAAATTTCTTTTCCGCTCGACTCACGCTCTATGAGAGTCCTTTTCATTTTTTTCTTCATTTATTTTTTCTTTGGCTTTTAATTCTTATTATTACTTTTAACTCTAGGATGGCTTATAAACTAACATACACAAATTCACACTCTCAAAAGACAAATTCAAACAATACACATTAACTTAAATCTAAACATAAAATTATAAATTTAGTATGTTAATAGGTTTATGTTCGCCCATGGCGATGATATAATATTACACTCCTCTCCTATCATTATGTTAAATTTCATGAAATTCCATCCAGCAGATCAAAAGTGATAGATTTATTTCCAAAAATCGATTGTTGCTGTAACAGCTGGAAATAAATAGTACATTTATCAATTTTGGTTCATGTTGTTGTTCAACTCCTGGCCTAGGATTCTGGCAACATCGACTGGTTGTGTCCATAGATCTTCAGAACAAAGTGAGGTTGGTTGTTGATAGCGGCAAATTATATTCATTGATTGCAATGGGCGGTGAGCGGCCTCCTAGCACGACATTCATACGGTAACTTGAAACCGCGGAATTTGAGGCGTCTCTGTGAATGTCGTTCAAAACTGTCATATACGAATTCTGATCCAAAGGATCTTGCATATATCTTTGTTTGCTATATTCGTATATACGAATATCCTTTCTTACATGCCTTGGCGGTAACTCCAATTGTGTAATATTGAAGTTGGGATGGTTTTTCCGAAGACATCCTAGAAGGAATTGCTTACTTAGAATTTCATTATGTCCCTTTGTTGGAAGCATCTTTGTTTCCTCATGTAGGTGGTGAATTGAGGACATTTGTATACAGCCCGTTTTAGTTCTTAAGGCTGCATTTTGACAGCTTTGGATATTTTTTCACTTAGCGATGGTGTCCACACTGGAGCAGCATAATTCGCCACTGTAGCCAATAAGATTTATTTATCCATACCCCAAGTACTGCCGGCTAAAGCATTGAGGACCTTATTTCTACTTTGCACTTTGTGCGTGATTTACCAAACCACAAAGTTCTTCAACTCTATGGCCCGTAGCCGTTATCGTACGTCATCTGCATATGTCTACTCCGGGTGAAGGCGCTGGGAATTTTGAGAGGTAGAAATTAAAAAAGAGTGGTGCGAGGACACCGCCCTGCGGAACTCCTTGCTTAACTCTACGGGACTGTGACTTTTTGTCCCGATATTCGACAAATGTCTAACGTCCACTCAAATAATTTACAATCCATCTCTTCATATTGTTCGGCAATGTGGACTGCAAGATGTCCTGGAAGAGAACCGTATCAAACGCATCTGATAGGTAAAGCGCCACCATGATTGTACGTTCACAAGGTTTTTGTTGATTCAAACCATGCGCGATTTGAGTGGTTACGGTTGTTGATGCTGTTGTTGTGCTGTGCATTTTGCCGAAACCATGCTGGTGACGAAAGTTCAGCTGGGGGAGGAGAAGAGCCTTAAGAGTTTTTGCCAATCGCTTTTGATGGTTTAGCCGCGTTGATGGTCTCTGTAACTTTAAGAGGTGTAAATAATGGTGGTGAGTACATGACAGAGAGGTTGTGAAGTTTGCAAACAACACTTCTTTTCAATAAATTGTCGGCAAAAAGCTCGTGAGCAATCCTTATGGTCGGAAATGGTTTTATTTTCAAACTTAACCGCAACTCTATCATCCTTCTTCTTGGGATCAGAGAGATCGGACAGTTGACCACAATTTATTTACACCAGTATTTAGGTTGCATTTGCTAAGGTGATCTAACCATTTATTCCGCTTGTCCACATTTACCAACCTGTTGATTTCACTGTTCTGATCATCACGTTCATCTGCGAGTCTCGCTGCGTCGGCAGGGAAATGCGGACGCACTACGGATATTCTCTCTGATGGCACAAAGCGAGCGACTGCTGCGTTGATGGTTTCGTGGAACTTTCTCTCGGCTATTTTTACATTTGAGGGAACAGGTAGTTGACTAAAGCGGCGGTCTGAAGCCGCGCCAGTCTGCTTTCTTTTGGTTCATGTATGTGCGGCCTTCAAAGGCGATAAAATCGTTTGGTCGCTCCAAGGAAACGATTATGGGTATGTGGTCTGATCCCAGATATACTATAGTTTGCCAGGTTGTACAGTTAATCAGACCAGCACTCGCTAATTGAGTGCTAATCGGATGTTGTCATCCAATATAGACTTAATATCGGGACGGTAGCCTGTTGGACAGCTGGCTACTGGCGAAACATAGATATTATAGAGCTCGAGATGCACATCTTCCGACCTGAATGTTTAAGTAGAGCTAATATGAATATATCGAAATTTTGTTTCAAGAGAATTAAATATTTAGGATTTACTGTAGGAGGAGTTGTAAGATCCAAGTAAGATTGATGCTATTAGGGCCATTCCAATTCCAAAATCAATTAATGCCGTTCGTAGAGTCTTTGGAACTGCCGGATGGTATCCATTATCAAATTTAATAAAGATAGTTATTGATAGTTTTAAAAAATTAAAACAAATTCCAACAACAGCTCCAGTGTTGATACACCCGTAATGCATCTAATTATGTAGTGGGTACTGTACTTTTTCAAAAGGATGAATCGGAAAATGAAAGACATTATTTTTCCAAAAGTTAAATGATGCATAAAAGAATTATAGTTACTGAAAAGGAATGTTTATCGGCCGTATTAACAATCACACGTTTTCGATCATATGTAAAAGAGTAAACGGAATAACTGCAGACATATTAGAGTTTCAAACTCTAATTTTTAATGTGAAGAATATGCGAAATTAAGGGATGTAGTGGAACAGAACAATAAAAATTGCTTAGTTAGCGAAATGGACGAATTTGAAGAATTTATATGGAAACTATGGATACCAAGTTCGCTAACACATATGGTAATAAGAGAAGGGCTTGAATCGTTAGATAAAGCTCATGATGGTATAAATAAAACATTAAAAAAAGAATTTTGTAAAAAAAAAATAACAAATGACTTATGCCGATTATAGGAAAGAAAGTAGCAACAGATAGGCATTCCAGCAAATTTATATCAATTTTTTTTAGGTAAATACCTCAGATCCAAATTGAAATGCATATATTTTTATAGTTATGGATCATTTAACGACATTTCTTTAACTAAAAACGATGAAAGAAACAAACTCTAGGAATGTTATAGATTTCTTTACAAACGAAATGAAGTTCCTGAAAATATTAATACATATAATGGACACCAATTCTTGGAAATGAAAGAATTCCAGAAAAAGATAGAGGATTACAAAATAAATCATATTAAAATTGTTGATTTCCCACAATCTAATGTAGCTGAAAGAGTTTATCAGCATAAGAATATATTTAGAAGAACAGAGTGAATGAGATTTAAACTTATTATCAATAGAAACCGCTCTAAGAACATCAACATCGTACTTATAAGAGGAGTGCTATTAGGTACAACAAGACCTAGTCAGGAAGTATACAGGAGAAAATTTGTTTTGAGTGATTTCAAGAATCGCGTTAATGCAAAATTCTGCAATTTAAAGTTGAGGATAAAATTATTACCGATATCATATGAAAATAACCTAATGTAAAATAACAAATCAATGTTGAGCTATACTAGGTTAGGTTTATGTTGTGTCAGTGAGGATTTATAGACATATTTGAAGTAGTCATTCTTAATACTTTAAATAAACCAAAATATGTGCAATAATTATAGTGTGGAATATTAGGTAAAGTTTGGGTATTGATAATGATTATTTTCAATTTTCTGAAGCACGCTATGTATCTACAAAATTATTACCCGGCTAACCCTCTAAATATCACATGTCGTGGGTGTAGCTCATCTTGGGCATTGCGAACGATTTCAAAAGTCTATTTTTATTATTCAACATCATTTTCATGTTGTTTCCACGAAAATTAAATTTTCTTGAAACTCCAGAGTTTTGATGTGATGTTGTTCTGTTGTTGTCATGGTGTTTTCCCTTTGTGATTACCGATGGTTGAAGCCTATTTGGAATTAAAATAACCGAATGAATAAATGAAAATTTGATAATAAACAAATGTAGCTTTCTTTGCTCACAACTTTTTATTTGTACGTTTTTCTTGTAATTGTTTGTGATGTTTTTGTTTCCAGTTTCTTCTGTTAGGTATGTATTTGTTTGTGTTGTGCATTGTTTTCATATGTTTTACAAATTGTCAACATAATCAAAAAGTTCACACTTGAAATTTCAACTTATACGCAGAGTTGCAAAACTTGGACCTAAATGAAAATTAAAGTTGGGAAAAATGCTTAAGAGAAAATTCTCTCTTACATGAATTTTAAGCCCAATTTCAAGGCTACAAAAAAAGAAATTATGACCTTTAGGTTGTTTTGGACGCTCATGCAATTATAGGTAAATATTATTTTGTTTAAGTTTGTTAGTGTATGTTGTCCGTAAGGATAAATAAACGTTATAAAATCAGGAACTTAGAAATTTAGGTGAAATAAGATAAATTAATAGATAAAATAATTTCAAAGTGAACACAAATAATGAATTATTGTGGAAAAGTGATTTTTAGTGAAAACTTTAAATTACATTATAAATTATATATATATATATATATATATATATATATATATATATATATATATATATATATATATATATATATATATATATATATATATATATATATATATATATATATATATATATATATATATATATATATATATATGGCTTCGCGGGATTAGTTCTTAAGTATATTGTATTTTTATGAATCAATAAAATTATGAAAAAAACATTATTTTTACAATATTATAGTCAGGATGAAAATCATTGTACGAAAAGTATTCATATTGGCCAAGGTTTCAGTGCACATAGAATATTTTCAAATAAAAGAGTGAACAAATAATCTGATTTTATTGTGAAAAGTTTCATCATCTTCATCAAAGTACTAGAGCAGTTTAAATAGTAGTGAATCAACATATAAAAAACTGCGTCTAATTTTGATAAATAGGGAAAGTTGAATAGTGACCTAAAATTGAAGTAGAAGTGGGTAAATGCACACGTACCCACATTATGTGATTCATGCTTAGTGTCGTTACATTGATAGAAATGATCATTAATCGTATTCAAAATCACGAATTCAATACATTTGTTAATTTTATATTTATACTGGCAATACCTCTTTCACTTTTTTCTGCCTTTTTGAAATTTTAATATATTTTTTTTTAAATTCTTGAATAAAATCAATTATTTTCGAAATTTGAAATATATTAAATTAATTTTATAGACAAAACTAGTACTCGAATAACGAGAATTATTTTATTTGTTTTGATCATATGTACATCACTAAAATATTGTGTTATATTTTTATACCCTCCACCACCACAAGTGGTGAGGGTATATTAAGTTTGTCATTCTGTATGTAACGCCAAGAAGGAATCATCTCAGACCCAACAATGTATATATATTATTGCATCAAATCAAAAACTGAGTCGATTTAGCTATGTCCGTCTGTCTGTCTGTTGGAAACATTCTCACGCCTAGAATAATTGACCGAATTCAATAAAACTTGGCCACATTGTTTGTTATTGTCCTAAGCAGTTTGCTATTTAAAACCAGCTATATCGGTTTATAAGCACGGAAGTTATATACCGATATCTGAAACAACCTCAAAATTTCAAAAATGAACTCTTATAATTTCTTCTAAAAATGTAATTGGACTTAAACAAAAAATTAATTTTAGCATACAATTACACGTGCTTCATCATCGTGCCAAAAATTATCAAAATCTGATTAGCCGGAAAAAAGTTATAGGCTATAATATGCAAAATTTTGATACACCCCAAACTCTTTGTGTCATATGGACCGCAATTTTTAAGATAATTTACTGAAATTTGTCACAACTAATTTTTAAACCATTCTTAATATATGTTATAAATTTTATTAACATTGGTCCATATTTTGATATAGCTCCCATATAACGCCATTTCCCGGAATATGATTTATAGCTCATAAAACTCTTAAATTGGAACCAATTCTATTGAAATTTGGCACAAATAATTGTTTAACTATTTTAAATATATACTATAAAGTTTATTCACATGGGTCCGTATTTTGATATAGCTCCCATATAAGGCCCCTTCCCGGAATGTGATTTATAGCTCATAAAACTCTTAAATTTGAACCAATTCTTTTAAAATTTGGCACAACTAATTTCCTAGCTATTCTAAATATATGTTATAAATTATATTAAGATGGGTCCATATTTTGATATAGCTCCCATATAAGGACTTTCCCGGAATATGATTTATAGCTTATAAAACTCTTAAATTTGAACCAATTCTATTGAATCCATATTTTGATATAGCTCCCATATAAGGCCCCTTCCCGGAATTTGATTTATAGCTCATAAAACTCTTAAATTGGAACCAATTCTATTGAAATTTGGCACAAATAATTGTTTAACTATTTTAAATATATACTATAAATTTTATTCACATGGGTCCGTATTTTGATATAGCTCCCATATAAGGCCCCTTCCCGGAATGTGATTTATAGCTCATAAAACTCTTAAATTTGAACCAATTCTTTTGAAATTTGGCACAACTGATTTTCTAGCTATTTAAAATATATTTAATAAATTATATTAACATGGGTCCATATTTTGATATAGCTCCCATATAAGGACTTTCCCCGAATATGATTTATAGCTTATAAAACTTTTAAATTTGAACTAATTCTTGTGAAATTTGGCACAATTATTGTTTCAACTATTCTAAATATATATTGTGAATTTTATTAATATGGATCCATATTTTGATATAGCTCCCATATAAGGCCCCTTCCCGGAATTTGATTTATAGCTCATAAAACTCTTAAATTGGAACCAATTCTATTGAAATTTGGCACAAATAATTTTTTAACCATTTTAAATATATACTATAAATTTTATTCACATGGGTCCGTATTTTGATATAGCTCCCATATAAGGCCCCTTCCCGGAATGTGATTTATAGCTCATAAAACTCTTAAATTTGAACCAATTCTTTTGAAATTTGGCACAATTATTGTTTCAACTATTCTAAATATATATTGTGAATTTTATTTACATGGGTCCATATTTTGATATAGCTCCCATATAAGGCCTCTTCCCGGAATATGATTTATAGCTTATAAAACTCTTAAATTTGAACCAATTCTATTGAAATTTGGCACAACTTATTTTCTAGCTATTTTTAATATATGTATTAAGTTTTATTTACATGGGTCCATATTTTGATATAGCTCCCATATAAGGCCCCTTCCCGGAATATGATTTATAGCTTATAACACTTTTAGATTTCAACCAATTCTATTGAAATTTGGCACAACTAATTTTCTAGCTATTTTAAATATATGTTGTAAACTTTATTAAAATGGCTCCATATTTTTATATAGCTCCCATATAAGGCCCCTTCCCGGAATATGATTTACAGCTTATAATACTTTTAGATTTGAACCAATTCTATTGTATTGTGGGTCCATATTATGATATAGCTCCATTATAACGCCTCTTCCCGAGTAAATAAAGACCAATTCTACTGAAAGTCGACACAATTATTTTGCTAACTGTTCTGAAGATATTATATTAATTTGCCCTGTATCGGTCCAAATTTTCCTATAGCTCCCTTATAACGGGATTTTCCGGAAAACGGATTAGATTTTATAAAACATTTAAATAAAGATCAATTCCATTAAAATTTAGCACAATGATTTTTCTAACTATAATAAAAGTATATTATAAATATGAACAATCTTGGTCCAAACTTCGGGAAGGGGTCTTATATGGGAGCTACATATAAGACCCCTTCCCGGAAACTAGTTTTGATCTTATAACAAGCATATTTTTTGTTTTTATACGCTCCACAGTACAAGTGGTAGAGAGAGAATATTAACTTTGTCATTCTGTGTGTAACGCTAAGAATGAATTATTTCAGACCCCATAATGTATATATTCTTGCATCAAGTCAAAATCTCAATCGATTTTCGTCAATCTCTTTGTCTGCTCACATCCGCAAAAATTAACAGAGCTCAATGAAAATTGGTAGAAAAAAGGCAGTTAATAGAAAAATTTTATAGCTTAAATTATATCTAATTTTATGACTAATTAAGTATTTCTGTGTTGTATACATTTGTGAGTATATGTGTGTCTATGGAACCTAACGTATTAACTTTACACGAATTTGTGGTGGAGGGTATTTAAGATTCGGCATAGCCGAATATAGCATTCTTACTTGTTAATTTATTTTTTTATTTTTATGATTTTTTTGTTTTTTTTTCTATAATTTACATCCTCGTCTGTGAAGACACAGAGAAAATAGACATTACCAGATAAGGGGGAGGTAGTTATTTGTTGTACTCCAAGTGCGCCCCTCTGGAAAGCAAAATCTAATTTCTCCAGCACGGCCAACACTCGTCCTTACACATAAGCCTATGCATCGCTCAAATATGACCATCGCAAAGCTTTGCACTGTTGGACAAAATTGATTTTTTCTTTAATATAAAATTAAATTTTAAATAAATTAAAAAAAAAATTATAATTTATAATTATAAGATACAAAATTATTAAAGTAAATATACAAATGTCGGATATATTTTTTAGGTTCCATGATACTACATTTGTTTTTTCGTAGAAAATGTTTTTAAATTTTAGTTGTTCCATCCTTGGTCATTTCGAAAACAATTCTATTAACTGTACCTGTAACTGTACTAATACCTTAAGCACAACTGACATCGTATTAAAATCATTGTCATGAAATTTCTAAAAGCTTTTATTGGCAAAATAATGGAAATCCAGCACGTACTTTTAACAACGGTAAATATACAACTGTGTCATTCGAAAGACGAAAATATACCTAAAAATTATATTTTTATTAAAAAATTGTATGTTATTTATATTTATTTAAGATAATTATTAAAACTAATAATAATAAAAAACATAAAATTTTCTTATTTGTAAATTCAATTTAAAATTCACACACACAGTACATGTCTGTATTTAGCATTAATGCAATCTCGGGAAGATCCTAACACCCACCAGCCTCTTATAGTCCCACAAAAACTTGAAAATAATAAAAAAAACAACTAACTACAAACAATCATGGCGGCTTCTCAATTCTTATTTTGCCCACCCAACCATGCCATATACTCATCCGCACTCTTCTTCTACGACCCAATTACCAACCTCTAACATCTTCCTTGCTAACGTAAATTTAAAACAAAATTTTTTTAAATTATTTACATTTCGTTAAATATTATTCTCTAACAATTATAATTATTAAAACAATGTTTTTACCTATATTTAATTCTTAAAATCAAAACATAAAAACATACGTAAACTATGGTTTCCCCTTTTCTATATAATTTAGTATTTCTTACTATAATTTTAAATTGAATTGTCAACTCATATTAAGCTCATCCTGAGGGTAAGCTGGCTACTAGAGCCAACGGTTATTAGGTGAATAGAATATGTTAGGCGACTATATCTGTCTGTTCTTCCTTATTTTTTCTTTCAGTTCAAGTTGGATGAAGGGATCACAATGGACCTTTAGGTTACCGAGTGAAGGTGCATTAATGCACACCACCCTTTCCGGAAGATCTATGTCATCTTGTAAAAGTGCAAAATTTCTTGGACTGTAGTTAAACCAGAACAAGAATCGTATCAATTAACAAACTTGTTTTTTTTTTTTTTTTTTTTTTTTTTTTTTGCAGCTGTTACAACAATTATTCCTATAGTGGATTTTAGATAGAAACTTTCCTAATAACTGTCCTTTTGTTATGAATACCATTCTATTGTTTCCTTATTTTCTTTGTTAAATTTTAAGCAACAATTATTTTTGAAGGAACAGAATGTACTGGAATGGTCTGTGGGCAACGACGTAATTATATACTTTCATACATATCTTTATCCATTCTTAACCTTACCCAATATCCGATTGTGTTGAAATTCGGTTAATGTATTCACTATGCAAATACCAAGTTTAAGTTCTCAAAAATTGTATTTGTTTCAGATTTTATAGGCATTCATATCTACTGAAAATCCATGATTATTTCAATAAAAATTATTTTCCGAAAATAAATTGTTATAAAATTCAAACAGAGGCATTACATACAAATTTATACAACTTTCAAGTTTGTATTCACGGCACTCAAAAATATACCGTTTTCTAAAAAAAATCGAATAGAAGATAAAATAAAATATTTCTTCTATTTTATTATTTATAATTTTTAATACAAATTTGTTTGTCGTATAAATGTTTATAGAAATTAATGTATGTACTTGTAATAAATAATTTATAAAAAAATGTGTAAATGGTATAAAATTTTGATATTAAAACAAAATTGATTTATCTAAACGTATTGTATATCATTGATTTAATGCAGAACTTTGGGGCAGTGAATGTGCTTTATGAAGCGTAAAAGCATCGTATATTTGGCAAAGTTCTGATAAGCGATATTCTTCCAAACAGACAATCCCCTGTAAAGTAGGAGCCAATTTACGAGCACAAGCCATACAGTGCACAACATGTCTTTTTTCTTGTTCTCTCACAAAAAGCACATCGAATACTTCAACCTGTAAAAAATAATATGAATAATATATAAATTAATGATCCTTTATTTATTTATTTATTTATTTATTTATTTATTAATAAGATCTCCAATATTTATTAAAATTAAAAACATTAAATTTGTTAAAAAGGAATACCGGAATCTAACTCATGTTTTATGTATCGCATAAAATGTGTGCTTTTAAGGATTACGACCCCATTCAATAAAGCTTTTAACAAACAGAGCTTAATAAACCGAAATTAATTAAATTTATATTCAAAATACAATTTTACAATTAAATTCGTCAACCAATTGTTAAATATTTGAAATATTTTCTATCTTTTTTACTTTGTAGTTTGGAATTATTTATATATCTTTATGTTTGGGTCATCATTTATTTTCATTTATCAACCTAGACAACAATATGTCACTTTCTTATTCACATAATTCATACTTTTTAGCAGCATTGTTGTTAAGTTTCTATTAATCTTTTTTATCTTTTTGGATACTTCTACTATTAATGATTAACAGCCGTATAAGAAAAAAAAAAACATTTTAAGTTTTGATTTAAAGAATACATTAGTTATTAAAAACTTTAAGGCCATCGTGAATTTGTTAAATTATTTTGTTTTTACACAAAAATAAATTATTTTTGAAGTTTTGTTCTTAATAAATCGAAGCAAACGAATACGCCTATAAAATTGACAGATAAAAATAGTAGTAGAATAACTAGCTTATTTTAAATTGTTTTCTCTGTTTTTATAACAGTACAGATGTACCCGATAGTTTTTTTCGTACTTAGAAAAAACTTTTGTTTGCTGTCGTTGGGTTGACAATCTTTGGCTGAGTGAATATTGGGTCGTGTCGGAACGGAGATTCAATTGTTGTGGGAATGTAATGTATATCACTAATTTATTTTGTTTTAATTTAATAATTTTTATAATTTTTTGTTTTATTTTCAAATATGAAAATCGAATAAATATGTGATTTCGTAGTGAATGATAATGATGGTCCGAACATAAAAGAGAAATAACACTTTAAGTAGATCTAACAAGCGATATTTGCAATTTTCAATTCGATAATTGTTTTCTGATATATCTTTAACTATAATTCGTATATAAATACATTTTTGCAAACGGCCGTAAGTTTTATGGGAATTATTTTTTCATTTAAAACGATTCATTTATTAGAACACCCTTAACTCTAATATTTAATTAAAATTAGCTATAAAACATTCCACATACAGTATATCAAAAATATATATTCCCTTAACGAAGTGAGATAAAATTCATTTAATTCTTGTGAGCGAATTATTCACAGATCGGATAGATCCGCAATAAACTCATTTTATGTAAATTATATTATTCATTTTACATTACTTGAGTAAAAGATAAAAATTCTATATACGCTTATAGAAAATCTTTTCCTGATAAAGTTAATTGTTTGTTAAATGTAGCAAATGAACGAATGGCGTTCGTAATAATTTACTATTAATTTTCGAAATAATTAAACTTGATTTTACGGTTTATTTAGCACAAAAAATAGATAGAGAAATAATGTCCTTAACTTAGAAAAAAGAATAATAAGGAAAAAGTGGCGTAAATTTTAAAAGTATTTTTTTTTGAAAAGTCTTGTAATTGCAGAGACTTAAGTACTTTATTTCTTAAGTACTTGATTTCATAAAAATGATATAAACAAATTTCTACAAGAATCTTAAAACCTAAAATTAATTTACTTCAATGTTATAAGGAAACAGCTACAGATTTACAAAATGTTGAAGTTCTGTAGAAAAACTAATTTTTATCTAGTAAAATTTTAATAATTTTATAAATAATTCTTTTGTTAAAAAAGTTTTCTCTTAAATCATTAAAAATATAAAAGTCTTTTAAGTTTTTTAATAAAAATAGAAAAAAGTTATTATTACTTCACATTGACCACAGTAATGGGATGCCTCATTTTTGCCTCGGCCATGAAAGCGTACCAAAACACCTTTAGACTTTACATATTCCAAGGTATGCATTACATTTTTTATAGTTTGTAATAAGCATGTTCTAAAATGAAACAATTGTGTAAATAATAATGAAATAATTCAAACATTACATATATATTTACTTAATTAGTTCAAAGAGTTTTGAATCTGATACACGAATATTACGGGCCAAATTCCAGCTGAGGTGTACCATGGGAACAATACTTTTGAAATTTTGCAATTTATTCCATTCATAACGTTCTATCGCCAAGGAAAACTGTCGTGCTGTAAGTGGTCCCACATTCCAAGCAATATTATTGCACCATCCAACAGATTGTACCCAATGAACACATCTATAAATATTTGTTAAAATTAAATTAGTTTAAAAATAATTTATTATATAAGTATTTAATTTTCATTTAAAATACTCAATAATTTGGTTTGAGTATAAAAACTTCAAAGTTAAAATAATTTTCTTATATTTACAAAATATTATGTATTTTTTTTTTCGTAATGTGTGATAATGAAAGTAATAATGTCTCTAATGTGTCATCTATACTTTCCATTATTCTTAAGACAAAAGTCTTAAGTATTGTCGCATGAACAAATTAAGAAAGTATCATACGTGGTTTCGCGATTTATGGTGTATTAAAGTGCTCTTACACCAATAATATTTGACTATAACAGTATATCAAAACGATTATATTATATGCCATGTAAATCATTTGCACAAATTGCAAATAACAATTTTAATTTTTTTTTCACCAAGATTAATTTTATTAAAACTAACGATCGTCTGTGCATTATTCAGTATTAGCTTACTTAAGTGCGTAAAGGAAAGTATTTCGTAGCATAAACTCCTTTAAAATTTTGAAAAAAAGGTTACTTTCTATCGCATGAACTGTTGCAAATTATTTATCATACAATATGTCATTAATTGCTTTTAATTGGAAATCTTTTCTGGTTATGATTTTGGTAAAATTTATAGTATAAAAAGAATTTATAAAATATTGTAAACCAATATTATGGCCAAAATTAAAAATATATAAAAAAGTACAAAAAGTAAAAATACAAAATGAAAAAGCTTTACATCTTTTCTCCACATAATACTAAATTTTAATTTACACTTCAATTATTTAAACATCATTTTGACTTAAATGTCAAATTCGAAATTAGAGTTTGTAAAACAATTGTAACATAATATTTACCCTGCATTAACCCAAACTAAATCACCAGGCCGTTGAATGAATCTATATACCGGGATATTTTCCTTGTATAAATCATCTAATACGGGCCACCAAGAACCATGTAAATAACTTATATTATTTTTTTCGCATAAGTTGTGGATTCCTCCCCAATATGCGTCTGGTACAGCAAACCATTCACAATCTCCGGGACCAATATTTATATTTATTGAACAAAAGTTATTATTTTCTTGATGACCTGGCGTTCTGCTTCCAGGAACTTTCATATAAAGCTGAACAGTGTTCATACCTAATATTACATGGCCAACATGAGAAAGCATATTTGCAGCTGATATTACTCGTGCAAAGGCGGGAAGTTTTTGTAGTTCTGTTAATTGAGGCCGCCATTTTCTTTCATCTGAGAGATCCACATTTGTACCGAATCTGAAAACATTATACATTTTATAAAAAGATTTTACAAAAATGTCATTTTAACAGATAAAGATTAAAAAATGTTTAGAATGTTATTTGTCAATATTATTGTTAAATAATGTTATAGAATGTTACACTGTATATATGTATGTATGTATGTATGTATGTATGTATGTATGTATGTATGTATATATGTATGTATGTATGTATGTATGTATGTAACGGCTAGATCAATTTTGATGAAAATTTACAGAATTATCACAATATACCAACTACTTTCTTAAGAAACGGTGTTACTAGACAGAAAGTATGACGGATAAGACCAGGAGGAGATGTATCGCCCATACAAAGCAAGTATTGGTTATACTAATGTTTGCTTAGGGCCGGTCCTAATTTTTCGGCAAAACGAAGTTTGAGGTTCTGCTAGTTGTTAATAAAAGTGTAATATTATTTTAATTTTTTATTTTTTTACGAAGCTAAAATTTTAAGAACAATTTATTTAGTCGCTCTATATAAAAAGTATATTATCAAAGTTATTCCGAATTTATGAGTATGAAATTAAATATGGGATCCAATGAATAATATGTGTTTTTATGTCACAACTTAAGTTTTATATGTCACTATTATTGACCTAAGTTGCTAAGAGCATTAAGCTTAATGCTCCATCTCGCTCTCAAGTGTGCCAGAAGACCTTTTGTACATCGCTGCTTAATGCTCCATCTCGCTATCAGGTGCACCAGAAGTCTTCTTATACATCGCGGCAGATTTTGTTCAATGTTTGCAGTGCACCGTGGGTGGCATTCAAGTATGAAATTCATTCGGTAACTAGAAAGAGGATCATACACATACCAGAGTATGATCTACTTATGTAATGTGATCTAAGTTGGGCTAGAACTATTTTTGACCACTCTTGGTAACTTGAGATCGTAGAATTTGTTGCGTCTCTGTGAATATCGTTCAAAGTTACCATATACTTGCAATGTATTTATATATAGCCTACGTATCACTTAGCGAAGGAAACTAAATTGGCGCAGCATATTTTATCGCTAATCGGTCAATTGTTTTATATGTAGCCAATAAGCTTTCCTTGTTCATAACCCAATTACTGCAGACACTAGCACTAGCTTTGGAAACTTTGCTGGTTAAAATTTCAAGTAACGTGCAATTAAGAAATTTTGGATTGCGATGAGATAAACATTTACCAGAGCGCACATGACATCAACTCTATGGCCTATTGCCGTAATAGTACAATCGTCCGCATAAGTAATTACGTCAACTTCTGGTAAAGGTAGGTAGAAATTAAACAAGAGTGGAGGCAGAACGCCGCCTTTAGAAATTATTTGCTTTACTCTACGAGGTTTTGATCTTCGGTCGCGAAACTCAACAAATGACTGCCGCACTTTATAGACAGATTAAAACCATTGTCAGATACTCAACTCCCCGCATGGCAAGATTCTTATGCAAAAGCATGTATAATTCGTCGGTGCCAATGGGTTGTGATTATCGCAAAGATCGAGCGACCCTATATTAACCCCCTTCATCGGGTTAAAAAGTGGTCGTACACCCGACCACAATTTATCCACTCCGGTTATCTGGTTGCAGTTTAGTCTTTATAGAACTTTATAGATATTTATGTCATATCTGTGTGATTTTGGTCAATGTAACAAAAAATTTCTTAGCTGAGCATTTAGGAATACAAAATACGAGTTGCCAAAAACTATTATCTCATTTGAATCAATTTAATTAGTTTAAACAAAAATATTAATTTTTCATAAAAATAATATAAATTGTAGATATTATATGTTTAGATACCTTAGCATTTTATTGTTACTCTTGACTTTCTTCTTCTTCCCACTAATGGAGGCATTGCTTAGAGAATCCTTAGAATCCGAATCAGACATTTGTTGCATTCCAGTCCTTTCACGTTCATCCTAAAAAACAAATTTTTTCGTCAATTATAAATAAAAATATTAAATAAATATTTATTCAAATAGAATAAAACTAATAAGGATGTTAAACTCAGATGTATTTAATCTTTAATAACCATCATATATACGAGTGCAGTTACTCTAGTACTTTAATACGCCCTTACACAAATGCGTACACACTTAAAAATACAATTTTTTTCTTAAATGCGAAATTACTTGCATTAAAATTTTTTCACTTGTCCGATTTTGATATTGATTGAATATTTTAACTTTAAGGTTCTCTCAGATCAATATTAATATAAGTCAGTAGGCAAATAAAGATGACATTTCTCAGGTAGAATTTCTTAAAGAATATAACACAATTTAAAAAAAATATCTTTTAAATAATCATCAATGCATTAATTCATTTTAATTAATGTAAATGAATAAATACTATAGGTGTTACGTCATAGAAAAAATAAATTTTATTTATTTTTTGTACACCGTCATTATTATTTTTTTAGTTGTCATATTTTTTACTTTTACGGATAATCGTACTGTTTTAAACATATATTTTTCAATATGATTCCATTTTTCTTAAGTATTGGTTAAGCAGAGTATGGCCAAAAGTTGTTTAAAACATATAAGACAAAATCATTATACAGGTACTGTGAAAACTCATAATGTTGGGTAAAAATCTTAAAAAACAAGATTTAAAAGTGGCCCCAAAATACACTAATAAAGCTGTGTCGTAAAAATTTTACAGTATATTTGTAAAGTGAATTTTTTTATTATAGATGATGTTCTGTTCTTAGTTTATAAAGTTAATAAAATACATATACAAATGTAAAATACTTAAGGATGAAATTATTATTTAAGATTATTCTATTTAATTAAAATTCGTTGCTAAAAATTCTCATTAAAATTACCTTTAAACTGTCTTGAAAACTTGAGGCTTGATATTGGGCATATTTTGCTATAGTTGTATGTGATCTATGAGATATACACGCCCAAACCCGTTTTGCTTGTGTTGTATCCCAATTTTCATCAGGTGGCTGATGTACTTGAGTTCTTACTTCAATACTGTGGTCTGGATTAGCTTCGACTAAAGTTTTTGTTGAGAAAAGACCCAAATCCAATTTTAAAGCGCCAGCAAGTCCACGAACAACAGCTATAGGATGTTTTAAGCAAAATTCTTGTAGTTGTGGACTAAAGGCATGTTTTTTATTCTCTAAATGAACAGATGGCGTTGGAGGTAATAATTGTTCTCGTGTAAGACGTTGTGGGGGACAATCGGGTGGAAATGGAACAAAAGAATTTACATTTAGAATAGAACATTTAGGTGGAGGATCATCTAATGCTAATTTTTTTACAGATGCCAGAATTTGGGATGAATCCATTTGAATATGAAAACCAGAATCCTCAAAACATTCATCGTTGATATTTACTTCATTTGCAATTAAATCCGAAGAATAAGTTTCACGGATTATTATGTCAGATTTTTTATCATTTATTTTGCTGAAAGTGTTAGCAAGAGCGACAGCTTTATTAATATCGTCGTCATCTGTAGCAGTAATATTTTCACTACTTAAGGATTTTAAAATATCTTCTGTTAAAGTTGAAGATATATTCTTTTCAGATAAAATATCGCGAAGCTCCTGATTGCTTACACCTTAAAAAATATATATGAAATTAATAATAATCACAATAGAAATATTTAAAATGTTCGAAAATTATGTTTGAAGATAAATTTATTTTTGTTCTCAATATAAAGACGTTGTTAAAAAATGGCAATTAAAAGAAATACTTATATGGATAAAAATGAATTTACGTCTTCAAGCGTTTATTGTGTATCTTTACTATGCTCATATTAATTTGTTACAACATTTAAATAACATGCGATCTAAAGTCAACTTATTACGCCAAATTTAACAAGATTTTTAAGAATCATTTATTCGATACATATTATATGAGTTAAATGAGTTTTTGGGTGCATGTATGTATGTATGCATGTATGTATGTATGTATGTATGTATGTATGTATGTATGTATGTATGTATGTATGTACTTTTTTAGAGAAATTACATCTCAAATTAGAAATATTTACATATTTTAAACTTTATTTGTGATAATAAATAACGCATTTTAAAAACTTTAATCTTTACCCAAAATGTCTATCCAGTGGTACATTTTGGTAATTCAATAGTAATTCTTTTAATTTTCTGTAATAGTTAATCTTAAAACTATAGTATTTAAGTATATATTTAATGATATAATAATAATTGTTAACAATAAAATAATTATTATTCTCAACAAATCATATGAGCAAGATGCGATTTATGGTACATTTTATTCCTTCTTTGAATGAACTTAATTTAACGAAATTAATAACACATCCAAAGTGTGTTGTATAAATATTTTCCAGTTATTCCTACTAGAAGCATGCAGTTCATAGCTAATGTTTATTGTTCAACATTGTTTCTGTTTTTCTAATCATTTTTCAAAATTTAACTGGAGCTAAGTATATGTTTGCTATGCTGTAGCTAAATTCTATCATAATGCATAATGCGATGTAGTGTTGGAGAGCTTATTTATTTTTTAAATAACTGTTAAATAACAGTGGTACTTTTTAAATAACTGCTTTTTATAATTATCCTAACAAGTTTTGTCGTTTTATCCTGTTTAAAATTTATTAAGGAGTACTACAAAATATTGAAAATCAACCAATACAATTTTTTTATATTACAAAAAGAGGTTTTAAATTTAGAAATATGAAAATTATTGTTATGGAAGAAAAATTCATTTTAGTAATTTGTTCGTTAAAATGATTTTGAAAAATTCACAGATTCCCTCAATTTCATAGAGCAATCGAACTTTTAATTATTTATTGGGAGAGATGAATTAAAAAAACTGAAATAATACTGTAGAAACCTTTTTAAATTAAAATTTGATAAAAATATATATGCAATAATGATAGAATTTTATAATATATTCATTGACTCACATATGTCATTAGATTCAGAGAATGGATATTTCGTCTTTGAAAAGCCTGCATCGATGGCATGGGATGATGGTTGATTTATATTTTCATATTTGGTTGCACTTTGATGAGTCATTCCTTGTTGGTACTGTTCCATTAACTTATATTGACTGGTTAGTTGTTGAAGTAACATTTCCTCTTGGGAATTTAAATTACCTTGCTTCTGTTGCAAGTATTGAAGCATTTGTAACTGTTGTTGCGTAAGGAAAAATGATGGTTGTGTGGGTGGATTTCCAACTTGAGTTTCATAAGTATTACTCTCTTTCAGTCGTTTTGCTTGAAGATTACATGGATATGGCGGAGGCGGACCTTGAGCCTTAAAATTAAAAGAATGATATATATATATATATATATATATATATATATATATATATATATATATATATATATATATATATATATATATATATATATATATATATATATATATATATATATATATATATATATATATATTGATTTTAACAGATTTACCGAAATTTTTCCTAAGTTTCTTTTTGAAGAATTTGATGATGATTGCTGTAGGTGTTGTTGCTGTTGGCGTGAACTCATTTCTAAAGAAATAGGCAAATTCCAAGCTTCTTCAATAGAACACAGTTGTCGTCTTTTAGATGTTATACTTGGCATAGGTGCTTGGACTAACTGTGATTCTAAAAACTGTATACGTTGTTCCAACCCTTTATTAATACATTGTTGATCTGAGCTATTATAACTTTCACAAATGAAAAGTTTTTTCTTGAAATCCTAAAACATAAACATAAAATATCATTTACTTACAAAGTATTACAGAAGAGACAACTAAATATGTTCGATAAATTGATCCGTTATTTTGCAGTATTTTCAGTAGAAGTTATTTACTCTCATTATTCAGCGAAATTATTATACAATTTTGTTTATACAGTTATTTATGTATAACTTTACACTTATTATATATAAAAAAAATCTTATTTATTTTTTTTCATCACCACATGCTTCATTAATTGTTATATAATAAGCTTAATACCGATTAGACATCTTACTAATTAAGTTTTTTAATTATTTTTCTAAATTTTTCTTTTACAATATAAATGTTGTCTTTATAAATATCGATTTTTTTTTTTGCAAAATTCCAGAATACAAAACTTGATTTAGAATATCTTTGTATAGCATTGTTGTGTAAATTGATTTTTTAAATATACTTCTTGGTTCCTTCAACGTGTTTTCTTTTACATTATAATATAGTTGTTTATTTGAAATAGTTTCAGGGATTAATTTTCCTGGTCTTTATAAGATAAGCTTAGATAAAATTATGAATTAAAATTGTTATTCTGTATTGATTTATGAGATGATCGAATTTCTTGCCATATTCGATGCTTTATTAAATATTTTATATTTCGAGGATATGATATTTTTCTAGACATTTCCTCACTGTTTGAAAATACTTCTAATACAGCCTGTTGTAGAAGTGTCGTATATTTAATAACGTTATAGCTAATTCATTAAAGATTTCATATATATTTTAAATCGTAATTTGTGGAATTGTTAGTAATATTGTAAAATAAATATTTTCTATTTATAAAAGCATTTTGGTTAGTGTTGAAGAATATCATTTCTGATTTGGATATTTGTGCTCTTATTTTTTAGCATAGTAAAACCTGATTTCATATAAAAACTCAGAGCACATATGAATTGTATGATTCATAATAAGAAAAGTATATTGCTATTATTTTTGTGTGTTTGTGTACAGACGTATTTAATCGATCTTTATCTTTGATTCACCCAATATTTTTCATACATTGACAATAAAGATATATTATTTTTGCAAAAAATTACTTTTATATATTATACTATTTGTGACAACTTGATGGAAGTATTTTACATGTATGAAATAACGAATAACATTAACTTAAATATAGTTCGCTAACAAATATTGCAACGATTAATTACTTCTCCATTGTACTACGTGCAATTTCATTTTTCAACGAGGTAACATTAATTAATATAGAAAACAGAGATCTATGTCTCTCATGCAATTCCAAAATTTTTATTTTTTATATTTTGGTTTGTTGCTTAAAAATCAATAAAGCCTATTATTGGATTAACAAATTATTCGTGTGGAGTCTGCTGAAAGGTCTTGTTAATACTCGTGGGTATTCTGCACGTATACTACCGGGAAATTACTTGGGACTCAATGGCTTCGTTTTTCGCGGACCAAAAAAAACCTGACACACTCTAAGGATATAGTGGTAAATAGAAGTGCCAAGATCTTGAATGACTAGAGGATATTAAATAATCTAGTCGCTATCATCTCCCCTTCAAAGACAGGACACGGGTTGGTTATAAGTCTTTTTTGCCTAGTCCGCATACGCCGTCACTGCACGTGACCGTCTTTACCTAACGTGCCTTTTCGTGAGACCAAAATTAATAACATTAACGAAATTAACAAAAATAAAAATAAGGCGATAAGGACATCGCCCAAAATTTGGTTCGACAGGACGTCTTGGCAAGACAAATATCTGTCAGCAGACGGACAAAATAGCCGACCATAGAGCACCAAGAACGGCACTAGGGACTTCTTAGCATATCTATACAAAATGGTCAAGAAAAGTCCTGGCATATTCTTGGAGCAGAAAAGGATGCACTAAAGGAGTGTTACGAAATTCGAAAGAGTTGTTGGATCAGTGTTCACCTAAGAAGGGCCATTCCCGACAGTGGCTTTCTCTTCGATGACTCAGCAGCGGAAGATGTCTCATACATAGCTGCAACTCAATTTCAGATCGGAGCGATCCCGATGGTGATAGATCGAAGCGATCCAGATGATAGGATTAGCGCGGATCTATTGCAAAAGCAAATGGCCTCCCTTGAGGCAGAACTAATTAGGTACAGTTCAACGGTGCAGAATGGTGAAAGGGCGTGAAAGTTATAAACTGCGGAATCAGGAGGTGCAAAACAAGGAGCTCACTACAAGTCAAAGAACAATGTTATATTCTAACAGTAGACCACTACAAGTGAGAAAAATAAATTAAGCCAAAAGGATTTCTACTGTAATATCGTCTGAGAAGAGTAGGTTACGTAAAACTAAGCAGTACGTGTATACATTTAATATCAAAACGGCATTTGGACGATGAATAGCGGCGAGTCACTGGAACTTCTTCTCGACACCCACTTTCCGAGAAATGTTCCCTGTGACGGCTACCTTGACCCTGGTGCGAAAAGAGCTACATGTCCATGTTCTATGAACACAAATGAAGATAGCATAGGATAGGCAGTAAAGGCTAACTCAAATTGGTTGAGACAGCACTGGTGGGACAGATTGAGTGATCAGTGGAATTCAAAGGATACACATCGACAACCTTTCTGGATATTAAAGGGCTTTTAACAACATAAAAACGACGTCAGTTTGCTAGGCTATGTCATATCAGGCTGATGTGGTGTTTGTAGACGCAGTCTAGGATAGGATATAGGCGGTTGTTGGGGACTTAGTACCAGGAATGTGAATTGGATATTTGAATATGTAGTGAAACCAGTACTATTAAATTTATATAAAAATTTTAAGATATACCAAATCTAATTCAATAAAAAATTATGTAAAAATATGGTAATATTTTCAAAACTGACAGCATTTTAATCGACAACTCAAACCTAGTTAAACTAATAAGTAGGAAATGGTCTCTGAATGTAAATAATGAAAAATAAATATTTTTATATTTAACAAATATTTAATGAGCAATATTGACAAAAATGTATGAAATTTAGTATTAAATTAAATTTCATATTTTTGAACCAATCTATATATTGATAACAGTGGTGACGAAGAGTTGAAGAGACCTTTTTTTCTTATTTCAAACAGACAAAATGCCATTCACTTCCACAGGTGGTTGGAATCTTATATATTTATGCTGATGTTGATGATTTTAGAACTTAGAATATATATATATATATATATATATATATATATATATATATATATATATATATATATATATATATATATATATATATATACAATTTCATGTGGTGTGATTAGTTCATGAAAATTGTGAGGACTGCAACCAATAATTCGTTTTGCCTTATCTCTCACCGGATGCTCAATTAATTGTTGGCAAAAAGCTCACGAGCAATCCTAAGGGTCGGAAATGGTTTTCTTTGCAAACTTAATCGCAACCCTATCATCCTTGTTCTTGGGAATAGGGATATATCAGAATTTTGGTTGCATTGTTTCCTCGGAGCATTCCAACGATTTAATAATCTCTGAATGCCACATGTATATGAACCAAAAAAAGACTAGTGCGGCTTCAGCGAATTTAAAGACCGCCGACGCTTTAGTGATTTACTTACTACCTCAAATATTTTAATAGCAGAGAGGAAATTCCCAGAAACCATCAACGCAGCACTCACTCGTTTAGTCATCTGGGAAAATATCATTATTGCGCCCGCATTTCCCTGCCGAAGCAGATGATCGTAATGATATCCGTAATAAGCGATCCTCGGGTTGCTAGAGTTTGCGATATCTCTCTAATTCCAAGAAGAAGGATGATAGGGTTGCGATTAAGTATGCAAACAAGACCATTTCCGACCCTAAGATTTGCTGGCGAGCTTTTTGCCGACAAATGTATGTGTTGTTAGTAATCTTCACAACCTTCCAGTCATGGATCTCCACATTTATTTACACCTCATGAAGTTGCAGAGGCCATCAACGCGGCTAAACCATCTAAGGCGATTGGGCCCGAAGGAATATCAATGCTAATGTTAAAAAAAAAAACATAGCGAACGGGGGAGTACTTAACGACGGGTTTCAACCTGTCAACGCAGAGCCTGATAATATCCGATGCCTGGAAAAAATGGATAGTTATTCCCATACTGAAAATTGATAAAATGTGAATGAGGGACAATTTCCCCCTTGTCAGCTAGCTAAACAGTCATTTCACAGCAGCTTGCCACCAGCATGGATTTCGTAAAATGTACAGCACAACAACAGCATTAACAGCCGTAATCACTCAGATCGTGAATGGTTGGAACCATGTAAACGTATAACCATGGTGGCTCTTGATATATAAAAGGCATTTGATACAGTAAGTCATACAGTTCTCTTCCAGGACATCCTGCAGTCCTCAATGTCGAACAATGCGAAGAGATGGATTTTAAATTATATGAGTGGAGACAGTCATTCGTTGAATTTCGAGAGAAACAAGGAGTATCACAGGGTATCCTACTACTACCCTTGTTTAATTTCTACCTCTCGATATTCCCAGCACGTCCACCAGAAGTAGATATGATAACGTATTACGAGAAAGGTCCGTAGAGTTAATGACCAATGTGGTTTGGTAAATCTCAGCGAAATCCAAAATTTCTTCACTACACGAAACTTAAAACATTCACCAGCGAAATTAACTGCAACACTCTTCGCCTCCTGGACGAAAGAGGTGAATATGAATTTAGCACATGCCACTACAATCACGCATAACCAATACTTGGGTTATGGATAAAGAAACTTTATTGGCTATATATAAACCGATTTGCCGCCAGGGGCGAATTATGCTGTCCAGTGTGGACACAAAGAAATGCTAAGTAAGCAGTTCTCTTTAGGATGTCATCGAGGAAATATTACACATTTGAAGTTTCCGTCAAGGCATGTAAGAACGGATATTTGAATATACGAAGATCTCTTTGGTCGTCCCCGATATTCGATTGCCAAAGCTGATAGTGCGCGTTAAAGTCCCCGAGGAATAATCGGATGTTGCCATCCAATAAATACCTAATATCGGAACGGACTACTCTTCTTTGATTTCAGGAGAGGATGTAAAAGGGATTCAGTGCGTACGTACTACATGTGCAGTTATTTCATTGGGAGGAATAAGGTCTAAGACCGAAAATGGTAAATTGCTTTTTCACGACGGTAAAAATGTCAATTCTCACTTATGGTTGGATCATTCAGTCTAGAATTCAGCGTTGTGCTTCGGTTGGGATACGTTGGGTACGTCAGGGTAGTATCATCAAGGAGTCTTTTTAGGCTGAATGAGACAGAGCTTGCGAATTCATGTTTCGCACCCGAAGGTACTGCGGGAGATGGACTTAGGGGAGTACAGATTGTGAAGTAAAGATGGTATTGAGTCTGCCGAGAGACCTTCTAGACTAAGGATTTACTTCAATAACTTTTTGTAAACATAAAATTGCATAAATTTTACGTTGTCTTTTTTCTCCAAAATATTCAGAGCAATGATACATCCATCCTGAAAATGAATATCTTAAATACTAAACTTTTTCTTAAGGTCATAACATTACCAAGTTGCCTATATATTAGCTTTTAAATCCAACGTTAGTTCTTTCTCATTAAGTAGTTGTTCATAAGCCTTTTTGGCGAACTTAAATATCTCTTCCAGACTGAAATATTTGGTTTAGTAGAGCGACCGAGTTGGTTAGGGATCACGTTCCGGTAAACTTCAAAGTCTATGTTAATAGTTAGGTAGCACTAAAGGCTTTGATAGGAGTCTTAACGTGTCATAGGCCCTTTAGGCGTAGGTTGCACTTCTGTATTATCGTCTTTTCTCTTCTTTAATTTCATGTTACTTTGCAGATTTTATAATTAATGAGATCTCAATGGACCTTAAGGATGTCCGATTGACGGTGTTAAGTTGTCCAGCTGAATATTAAGGATCTTAATACCTACCCCTTCTAACCTAACGATGAATCTAGAGCTAACGTTTTAAAAACACATATATTGCAGATTTCAAAATTGAAAGGATCACAATGAACCTTAAGTGTCTCCGAGTGGCAGTGTAAAATTGTCCTGCTGAATGTATAGATATTTTAATACCTACCCTTCCTTACCTTACCTGACGTTGAACAGAGAATTAACGTTATTGAAACAAAAAAATATTTATTTTTAATATACCTTTTGAGAATTTTTCACAGCGTTTAAATAACACGCAAAAGCATCTTTTGGTTGACCACAGCTTTCATATAAAATACCCAAATTGGTCCACGCAGCTTTATGATTTTTATCTAGTTGCACTGCACATATATATGCCTGTAATGCATCAGTTGGTTGATTTTGTTGCTGATATAAAACACTATCGAAATATTGAATTTATTATATAAATTACAAAATTATAGTTCATAAGATTACCCTATAGAACACCAAGTATCTGCATTCCCTTCACTTTTCTCTACAGAATTTCGATAGGCTATAAAAGCATCGTGTACTTTATTAATTCCAGCGTAGCATCTTCCTAATAAATACAATGACTTTCCAGATTTAGGATTTGCTTCAATAGCTTTTTGTAAACATAAAATTGCATAAGTTTCACGTTGTCTTTTTTCTCCAAAATATTCAGAGCAATGATACATCCATCCTGAAAATGAATATCCTAAATACTAAACTTTTTCTTAAGGTCATAACATTACCAAGTTGCCTATATATAATAGCTTTCAAATCCAACGTCAGCTCTTTCTCATTAAGTAGTTGTTCATAAGCCTCTTTGGCGAACTTAAATTTGCCCTGAACTTCATAAAGATGTGCAATATGAAAACGAACTAAAAGTAATATATATCACTTAGCAGTTATTCAAACAAATTTTCAAAAAGTTTGTATTTTTAAAATTTATTTTAAAAAGGTAAAATTGTTATAATCATTAGGCTCATCTAGAGAGTAGGCTAGCTACTGGATCCGAGTACTATATATGAATAGGACACATTGGGAGAATACTTCTCTCAATTTCTCTCCCTCATTTTCTGCTTCCTTAGTCGATAAATCTGTGCCTACTTGACTTCATCTTTCGTACTTTCTTCTAATTCTGTTAACAGGATTCCAAACCTGTCTTCAACTTGGAAGAAGGGATCACAATTGATCATATGGTCACAAAGTGAAGGTGTGCATTCTTTGTTGCGGCGTTAAATCTAAGTGAAGTTAGCTCCGCGAATTAGTTACGTTTTCTGATTTTTAACAGAGCTCTATTAAGTTAACGAATAGATGGGAAGTTAGCTCCATTTTTATATTTAAGCTATGCCACAAGGAATTTAACTGTTATTTGCTGACAGCAGAAATTTATTTAATAAAACCTGAGAATAAAATTAAAAACAACATTAAATGGACAAAACAAAACTTTTCTGCATTTTTTTATATTTCGGTATTAGTTAATCAGTAAATAAAAAATTAAATTGAAAGCGCCTGCTCTATGGACTAAAAACCGGGTAAAAATAAAAATGTGCACGAAAAATACATAATCTGATTGGCTTATATTCAGAATTTATTTTAGAACTAAGTAATGCAATATGAAATATGGCAAATTTGGACATAAACGACATATAGAAAATCGAAAAAATCGGACAAAAATAAAAATTGTGCACGAATATAACCTAATGTCCTTGAAAACCAATATTCCAAGGATTTCAGATCTGATTGGCTTATATTCAGAATTTATTTCAGAACTAAGAACTTTTTTATTTTTGCCCGATTTTGCTAAATATCAATATATTCTACATCACAAAGTGTTGAATATTTCAACTTTTTCGTATTGATTTACTCTGTTCTGAAATATGTTATGAATATAAACTAAACTATTCTGAAATCGTTAAAAAAGTAGTTTCAAGGGGACATAAGGTGCTACTCGTGCACAATTTTTATTTTTGCCCTATTTTCCATATACAAATTCACCATTTTTGATTTTGAAATAAATTCTGAATATAAGCTAAACAGTTCTTGAATCCTTGGAACAGTAGATTTCAAGGATATTAGTAATTAATTAAATAATTAATGTTGCTTTTAAATTTTATTAAATAAATTCCTTCTGTTAACAAATAACAGTTAAATGCTTGGTGGCATTGGTAAAATATTAAAACGAAGCTAACTTTCCATTTATTCGTTAACTTAACAGAGCTCTGTAAAAAAAAAAACAATTTTATATCTTTATTAATTTATTTCTAAGTTATAATAAAATTATTAAATAGAATGAAAATATTAATAAAGTAAATACAAAGATAACTTTCTGGTAAATATATAATTAATAAATTAGCTAAGTCATACTCTCAAATTGCACAAATAATCATCTATAAAAAAATTAATCGTTTCAAATGAAAAAACAAAATATAAAAAAATAAACATTTACATTAACGACAGAAATAGATAAATAATATATATCGCAAATATGTATGAAAAGGAAAATGATATTGAGACAATCTGTTTTTTTCAGTTGAATCAAAGTAAAACATTATTGGCTCGGACGGCCGTACTTTTATATGAAGAAAAAAAGTTTAAAATAGTAAAAAAATGGTGATGGTAGTATAAAAGTGTGAGGTTGTATGTGGACAATTTGGAATTATTTGAGGAAACAATGAACAAGAGAGACAAGAAAGTTGATTAAATATTACTTTTAACAGACCAATGATACTAAATAATCTGTCGCTGATGTGAAGATGTGGCCTGCAAAAATTCCGATATGAATTCAATTGAGCTTTTCTCTGATAGTTTGGAAAAACTATTTAAATAAAAATATTTCTTATGACAAAAAACTGCATCGGGGCATGCAATAAAATTTCTAACAGTTCTGGCACAACTGCGATCAGAATGGAAAAATATGCTCGTATTGACCACACTGAATGGAGCCGGAACATCTCTCAGTTTAAAAGACCTATGATCACATCTAATAAAAATTGTAGAATTTCTAAGTGTAGAGTTAAAACAACAACCAACTTATGATGTTTATTCGTCGACCACGTCAAATATAATTAGAGTAATAGATTATTAAAATGAAAACATAATATACAACATTTTTAAGTCATTAACAATTTTATTTATTCTAAATACCATTGCATTTGATACAATAATAATATCAAATAACATTCCGGGAGAATATTTGTATAGGTCATACGTAATTATGAATCGATTATCACTAACTTCTATAGGCTTTGTTCTGGGACATCTATACAAAATTTAATTATCTACGTTACACAGACATAAATCAAAAACACCTGACAAATTGACCTAAAGTGATTTTTTAGAGAATAATAATACCCCAATATATATTAGATCAAAATGGACAGTGGAAAATAATTGTTGAAGACACCCATAGATGAGTTAGGAGCAACAACTACCGGGAAATAAATTGAAGACGTAGTGAAGTATGTGAATGTTATCGACTCAACCAATGAGAATTCGAATAGCAGTCTCAAGGGAAACAAATATCTATGTAATATGGAAAATGGGTTAAAAAGAAGTTGCTAAAATATCTTGAAAATGAGTGATTTACTATGCTCTGCGAAGTCTGGAATACACAAGAAAACAGAAGTAACGGTCGAATATCGTATACATGGAGAAAGCAAATTGAGTCGAATGTTAAAGGCGGATGCAATAGCTGGGTAGAAGTGAAGGAATCAGCACAGCAAAAGAGATATTTTTAAAAATGTTATTGACGGCCATTGTTTTAAAAAAATCACCCAAGTGAAGAGAACTGTTTTATAAAACCACGCCAATAACATAAAAAATGTTCATCTAAATGAAGAGAGCCCAACGTACGCAATGAACTGTTGCATAGCCTGAATAATTTACGTTATAATCGAATAAAACCATTTAATAACAAAAAATAATAATGATAAAATAAAAGTAAATTATTTTGTTATTTTTAACTATCTTATAAATAAAATATTTTTTCCGCCTTTTTTAACATTTTTAAATTACTTACTTTGTAACTTTGAAAAAGTACATGGTGCAATATCTATTAGCGCTAAATGATAATGCTTTAAAGCTGATTTGTAGTCTCCCAAAACTTTATGCATAAATCCCAAACGAAGATGAACATCATTTGCGCAACGAAAATTGGAATTAATATATAAAAGTTCCTTAAAAGATTGTATAGACCTGAAATGGTAAAAAAATTAAAAATTAAAAAAATAAAAAACAAATTAATTGGAATATAAATAGCATCACACCAAATTTTTGATTATAGTTTGTTTATGCCATTTTAGTGATATTATTTATCACATTAATTTTTGGAAACTGCAATACAATACTAAAGGTAGTTCTGTTATAATGATTTATGTTTTTAAAGTTTAGGTAATTTCATAATTTTTAATATTTTAGATTTATATACATTATTGTTCGAAACATAAGCAACTTTTTCCCAATAAGAACTCATTGTCTTAGATGTTCTCTTTGAATAAACAAATGAAAATTTTTATTTACTATTTAATAGTATAAGTGAAAGGCACGTGATACAGACGGGCATTTCATTTGGTCAAAATAAACAATAAAAGAATGGAGAGAGGTGAGTCTATCTTAAACTTAATAATCTAGTAGCAGTAAATAAAGGCTCGAAACCAACTTGCATAACTATTAACAGGAAAGAGGTTCTTGACATAACGCTGACTAACGCGGTGCATCAGCATTTGATAGAGAACAGGAATGTATGCACTGAATGTTCCTTCTCGGATCATCGTACAGACAACTTGAATGATGCTGCTGCACGTACATGCAGTGTATCGGTGCATAGAGGCAGGAGCAGACCACCGTTGTGGTCCCGGCCATATCTGAGACTAGAAGGGAGTAACAATTACAACTTTATATTTACTGAGTCATGGTGATCATGCAGCAAATTACTGAAGTTTCGGAATTTAAATATACAAAGATACCACATTAACTTTCATTGTTTAAGAAAGTGAATCCCACAATCGTTAGCATAAATAACAATTCATGTCGACAAAATTTAACAATTATCAATAGTCGTACTGATATGAACAAATTTAATGTAAAAACAATAAAATTCTTGATTTACAATTATATACAACACTAGCTTTTACCCGTTGTGCTTTGCTGCAAAAAAATTCTCGTCAGTCCTGATCTTGAAAGAAATTTCAGAAAACACGACGTGTATAAAGATGTGATTTAGATATTCTATAATCGATGTTTGCTTTCTTTATCCTTTTTGCAATTTTTATAATTCTTTAGATATTCAATAATCAATATTTACATTTTGTCCAGAAAAACAGTTCCTTCTTTATTAATTCCGATAGGACCTCCCCTTGGTTTTATCGGAATTTTTTATAGCCCGTGTTATTTTCGGGTATTTTGGGATCATTCTGTAAAAATTTCATCAAAATTGGGGCAGCCGTTTTGAAGGCTACACATACATATATACACACATCCTATTTTATATAAATATATATCAAAAATAATGACACTTATTTATATGAGTTACATTAATTACAAATGCATTTAATAAGAGAAATAATTTTATTTAATAACACGTATGTGTAGATAATAATTATAGATATAAGATCAATTCTAAAACCGGGTGTTCTAAATCAAATTATATATTATATACATATTGTTTAAAATATATAGACTTCTTAAATTCTTTATAATAATCAAGTATTAATATAGGAGTGACTTAGGCATTCTATATTATTTTACATTATCTTTTTAACACTCTCCCTTAATGAAAACTCTTTTATAGTAAAATGTATTTTCTCGTCACTCGCTTCTTGTTAAACCAAGTAGTTCACGATTAAAAGTTTTAATCCAAACTCTACCAGACGCTCTATAACGCTAATAAACATCGTATTAAAATATACGAATTCTCAAAGGATGTAACTCCAAATGTGTAATATTGAAGTTAGGATGGTTTTTCTGATGACATCCTAGAAGGAACTGCTTACTTGGCATTTCATTATGTTCCTTTATTGAAAGGATCTTTGTTAGACGGTGAATGGAGGTCATTTGTATACAGCCCGTTATAGTTCTTAAGGTTGCATTTTGACAGCTTTGGGTATTTTTCCACTGCGTATCACTTAGCGATGGTGTCCACACTGGAGCAACATTATTCGCCACTGGCCGGCAAATCGTTTTATATGTAGCCAATAAGGTATCTTTATCCATACCCCAAGTACTGCCGGCTAAAGCCTTGAGGACCTTATTTCAACTTTGCATTTTGTGCGTTAACTGTCGGAATTTGTACTCCTATCGACCGTAATTCCTAAATTCATATTCACCTTTTTTGTCCAGGAAGTTAAGAGTGTTGCAGTTAATTTCACTAGTGAAGTGAAGAAGTTTTGGAGTTCGTTGAGATAAACATTTACCAAAGGACATAGGTCATCAACGCTATGGCCCGTAACCGTTATCGTACATTCATCTGCATATGTTATCGTCTATTTACTCCGGGTTTAGGCGCCGAGAGGTAGAAACTAAACAAGAGTGATAATAGGACACCATCCTGTGGAACTCCTAGTTTAACTCTACGGGACTGCGACTTTTTATCTCGAAATTCAACGAATGACTGACGTCCATTCAAATAATTTACAATCCATCTCTTCGTGTTGTTCGACAATCAGGACTGCAGGATGTCCTGGAAGAGAACAGTATGACTTACCGTATCAAATTCTTTTGATAGGTCAACCAGATCAGGATTATACGTTCACAAGGTTCACGAGACATTGGGTATTAAGAGGCTATGCATTGACAGGTTGAAAACTGTTGTCAAGTACTCAACTCCCTGTTCGCTAGGGTTTTTTAACATAAGCATTGATATTCCGTCAGTTTAGATGGTTTAGCCGCATTGATGGACTCTGCAACTTTATGAGGTGTAAATAAAGGCGGTGAGTCCATGACTGGAAGGTTGTGAAGTTTGCGAACAACACTTCGTTTCGCCTCATCTCTCTTCGGATGCTCAATGAATTGTCGGCATAAGCTCGCGAGCAATCCTTAGGGTCGGAAATGGTTTTCTCTGCAAACTTAATCGCAACCCTATCATAATTCTTCTTGTGATTAGAGAGAGATCGGACAGTCGACAACAGTTTATTTACACCAGTTGGTATTGCGGATGTCATCACGCTCATCTGCGAGTCTCGCTGCTTCGCCAGGGAAGTGCGGACGCACTACGGATATTCTACCAGATGACACAAAGCGAGCGACTTCTATGTTGATGGTTTCGCGGAACTTCCTTTCGGCTATTCTTTCATTTGAGGCAACAGGTAGATCACCAAAGCGGCAGTCAGTAAATTCTCTGAAGCTGCGCCAGTCTGCTTTTTTTGGTTCATGTACGTGCGGCGTTCAGAGAGAATGAAATCGTTAGGTCGCTCCAAGGAAACGATTATGGGTAGGTGGTCAGATCCAAGAAGTACTACAGTTTGCCAGGTTGTGCAATTAATCAGACCAGCACTCGCTAAGGTTATATATAGCGAACTAGCGCAAGTACAAATAATCCGTGTGGGGGCATCGACATTTAATGTGCAGAAAGTGCATTCGTCTATTTGTTCCGCTAACAGCGTATCTCTTTGGTCGTCCCCGTGTCTCGAGTGCCAAAGCTGATGGTGCGCAGCGACTACGACGTTGTGTTATCTCATAAATCGGGTTATCTTAGTTATTTTATTGTGGAGACCATAGTGATGACGCAGAATCACTATGTTGCTGTTGGCTGCATGGTGCAACAAAGTTTTTCGACCACTTCCTTTGATGTCTCAGTGCAGAAAAAGTCCCGAGTTGCAGTACAACAGAAATGTGCTGCTTCGTGTCAATGCTGTATCTTCACTGTTGTTGATGTAACAATATTAGAATTGAACCTTAATCCCCAATTACTCCTTTTCAACTACCGACCAACAACTTTTTATGACCAAACACGACTTTGTTTCTATTTTCCAGACATCCCTTCGACGCAATGTTTCCAATGAAAATGCTTCTGAGATATTTGCCATTCTTATATTGCATTTTGAAAGAAACATATTAAAAAAAGAATATATATATATATATATATATATATATATATATATATATATATATATATATATATATATATATATATATATATATATATATATATATATAATATATATATATATATATATATATATATATATATATATATATATATATATATATATATATATATATCTATATATATCTATATATATCTATATATATCTCAGAATATATATCTCAGAATATATATCTCAGAATATATATCTCAGAATATATATCTCAGAATATATATCTCAGAATATATATCTCAGAATATATATCTCAGAATATATATCTCAGAATATATATCTCAGAATATATATCTCAGAATATATATCTCAGAATATATATCTCAGAATATATATCTCAGAATATATATCTCAGAATATATATCTCAGAATATATATCTCAGAATATATATCTCAGAATATATATATATATATCTCAGAATATATATCTCAGAATATATATCTCAGAATATATATCTCAGAATATATATCTCAGAATATATATATATATATCTCAGAATATATATCTCAGAATATATATCTCAGAATATATATCTCAGAATATATATCTCAGAATATATATCTCAGAATATATATCTCAGAATATATATCTCAGAATATATATCTCAGAATATATATCTCAGAATATATATCTCAGAATATATATCTCAGAATATATATCTCAGAATATATATCTCAGAATATATATCTCAGAATATATATCTCAGAATATATATCTCAGAATATATATCTCAGAATATATATCTCAGAATATATATCTCAGAATATATATCTCAGAATATATATCTCAGAATATATATCTCAGAATATATATCTCAGAATATATATCTCAGAATATATATCTCAGAATATATATCTCAGAATATATATCTCAGAATATATATCTCAGAATATATATCTCAGAATATATATCTCAGAATATATATCTCAGAATATATATCTCAGAATATATATCTCAGAATATATATCTCAGAATATATATCTCAGAATATATATCTCAGAATATATATCTCAGAATATATATCTCAGAATATATATCTCAGAATATATATCTCAGAATATATATCTCAGAATATATATCTCAGAATATATATCTCAGAATATATATCTCAGAATATATATCTCAGAATATATATCTCAGAATATATATCTCAGAATATATATCTCAGAATATATATCTCAGAATATATATTCAGAATATATCTCAGAATATATATCTCAGAATATATATCTCAGAATATATATCTCAGAATATATATCTCAGAATATATATCTCAGAATATATATCTCAGAATATATATCTCAGAATATATATCTCAGAATATATATCTCAGAATATATATCTCAGAATATATATCTCAGAATATATATCTCAGAATATATATCTCAGAATATATATTCAGAATTATCTCAGAATATATATCTCAGAATATATATCTCAGAATATATATCTCAGAATATATATCTCAGAATATATATCTCAGAATATATATCTCAGAATATATATCTCAGAATATATATCTCAGAATATATATCTCAGAATATATATCTCAGAATATATATCTCAGAATATATATCTCAGAATATATATCTCAGAATATATATCTCAGAATATATATCTCAGAATATATATCTCAGAATATATATCTCAGAATATATATCTCAGAATATATATCTCAGAATATATATCTCAGAATATATATCTCAGAATATATATCTCAGAATATATATCTCAGAATATATATCTCAGAATATATATCTCAGAATATATATCTCAGAATATATATCTCAGAATATATATCTCAGAATATATATCTCAGAATATATATCTCAGAATATATATCTCAGAATATATATCTCAGAATATATATCTCAGAATATATATCTCAGAATATATATCTCAGAATATATATCTCAGAATATATATCTCAGAATATATATCTCAGAATATATATCTCAGAATATATATCTCAGAATATATATCTCAGAATATATATCTCAGAATATATATCTCAGAATATATATCTCAGAATATATTAATATCTCAGAATATATATCTCAGAATATATATCTCAGAATATATATCTCAGAATATATATCTCAGAATATATATCTCAGAATATATATCTCAGAATATATATCTCAGAATATATATCTCAGAATATATATCTCAGAATATATATCTCAGAATATATATCTCAGAATATATTCTCAGAATATATATCTCAGAATATATATCTCAGAATATATATCTCAGAATATATATCTCAGAATATATATCTCAGAATATATATCTCAGAATATATATCTCAGAATATATATCTCAGAATATATATCTCAGAATATATATCTCAGAATATATATCTCAGAATATATATCTCAGAATATATATCTCAGAATATATATCTCAGAATATATATCTCAGAATATATATCTCAGAATATATATCTCAGAATATATATCTCAGAATATATATCTCAGAATATATATCTCAGAATATATATCTCAGAATATATATCTCAGAATATATATCTCAGAATATATATCTCAGAATATATATCTCAGAATATATATCTCAGAATATATATCTCAGAATATATATCTCAGAATATATATCTCAGAATATATATCTCAGAATATATATCTCAGAATATATATCTCAGAATATATATCTCAGAATATATATCTCAGAATATATATCTCAGAATATATATCTCAGAAGCATTTTAATTGGAAACATAATCAAGTATTAAAGTGCATGAGTAAATTAGGCATCTTATATTAATTTACAATATCTTTTCAACAAAATGATCATCAACGATACTTTACTTGGATATAATATGCTAATTTAAAATTTTCTGACAATGCTAATTTAAATTTATTCATCTGGAGAATATTGATAATTTAAATAAACGCTATTAACCAGATCACCACCAAAAAAACATAGCAGTAAATATTTGATCAGAAACACTTTTCTGTTATCGTCCAATATACATACATGAATGCCAGAAAGTAATCCATTAAATATGAAGGCATTGAGATTGAGTTCAATTTTAGGTTGCAGATAATTCTCAGATTCTAAAACAAAGATAATATTTTAGCCAGATAAAGTCAGATAATATTTTAGTCAGAGAATCTTCAAAAAATAATTATGATTATTCTGACACTTAACAACAATTTTAAATGAGTTAACAACACTGGCAGTTAATCGTTCCGTACAACTAAAAGAAAATGATACTTATTTTTCTTTAAGCAGATTGATATATTTTTTTAGTAAAAGCAGCAGACCTCAAACTAAGCCATAATTTACAAAATACACATCGTATTTTGCTGCTCTGTCCTACAAATAGCATACAAACATTTAGCACATTAAATGTTTTTCATATCAGGCATATAATAACAACAATTAAAAGAACAGTAGAAAAATCCTCAAACACATATGTTATTAGTATTTTTGGTTTCAAAAAGGGTGACAGTCTTTGGCCGAAGAACTTCAGGTTATTCCGGTATAACGAATGTTGTTATTGGCTCCAGCTGTTACAATAAGAATAAAATTTTGAAATGTGTTATTTGTTAAACTAGAATAAATATGGTTCTCATTATGGACATATAATGATTATTGTGTAAATTTTTTTGTATTTATTAGCATCTCATTTTTCTTTATGTTATTCAAGTTTTTGGATTTCCATTAACCTCTTTTTTAAATTTTGGCTATTTATCATTTGAGTATATATTCAGTCGTTTTCGTTTAAAATTTTTTAATACTTCTTTAAATGCCTCCTGGTATATTATTAGAATATATAAGACAAAGTATTTTTTGGAGATTGATATACAGTATTTGAACCTCGACATTAAACATTTATATAAATTGATATTATTTAACTATACTGTCATTAAATTCAAAAGTTTTGTCATCAATTTTATGATATTTTTCTTAATTTTTTTATGTTTGGAGAAATGATTTAATATGATTTATGTTTAGAGAAAAAATGTGTTCTTGTGGATGATTTTTATTTTATTAATGCCCCACGGACGATTTACCCTGGAAAAGTCTTTTTACTTTATTTGTTTATATAGTGAATCTGCCTTTCCTAAGCCTAACAATATGTATTTAAATATTAATATTAATAACTAAGAACTAATTTACTCTAAAGAGATCGGATCTACGAAGCCTTGAACTACTTTGGATTTCAGAAATAAGTCTTGCAAGTGGATTTGGATGAAGATGCAGTCTCAATATATATTTTCTACGTATATTTTCAAATTCTTTTCTAACCATCCTCGAAGCAAGATGGAGAAAATAATTAATTAATTGCGCCAATTTTTGGTAGCGAACAATATTTCTTAAAGCAGTATTTGTCCCTTTAGTATAATTTATGAAATTTTGTTTACTTGTTAGGATTTAATTTTTACTCCTGTTTCTTAACAACCTTGAGTGTTTTAGGAGTAATTTCTTGAATTCTAACTAGTTAACCGCTAAGATTTTATTATATATACTTTGCGCCCCCGTCTTTAAATTTATATTTTTTGTAAATTATTAGATACGATTAGGCCAAGTTAAACTTTTATAAATAAATAAATAAATAAATAAATAAATAAAAATATATGTATGTCTATACATTTTATTAGTGAAAATTAAAGTGTGATTTATAATAAAAATAGCAAAAGTCTCATTTTATATTTATATTTTTTATATTTTATTCACTTTGACACTTGTTGTTCCGTTTTAGTGCATTCCACAGTGTTACCCTACGGTCAGTCGGTTTGACTTGGTATAAATAGAGGCACAGTTTTAAAGAGGTATTTGTGAAGATTTTCATTTCGATTTGTATAATAATAGGAAACATGTCGATTACGCCACTTTACCGGTTGCTGTTATAAAATTTGGAGCAGAATTTAATTTTGATGAGGTCATGCATACCCTCAGTATACTAGAGGCTCACAATGTGAAATTAGGAAATTTATGGGAAAGGGCCGAATTGGCTTATGTGAAGTGTATAAATTTTTTCGAAACTTCCGATGAAGCCGAACCTAGTGATGTAAAAAGTCGCTGCACCGAAATATCAATCGATTTATGTGGTTCACTTGATGTGAATTGGGGCTATTCTCCGAGAGTTAGAAATTCTGAGGATTCTCTTCATAATTTGTCACTACGTTATATATAAGTAGTTCTCGGCTTAGCAATATAGAGAATGTGTCACTTGGTTCGCACGACAGAAGGCGATGCTAAGGAGATAGTTTTGAAATATTCCCTGAATAATGAAGGTGTTCGTGATCTTAAGGATCCCCAAAGCAATAGAAAGTTCTCGGAGCCTGGAGTCAAGGCTCATGTAGTGAATGGTACACAGTTCTTTATGTGTCATTCTCCCGAACATTTTTTTGGACTTGTAAACGATTCAAGGGTCTTTCAATTTTGGAGAAATTTTCAACTGTGAAGAAATATCATTGTTGCATTAACTGTCTGTCACGGTAACATGAGGTGAAGAATTGTAAGAGTGCTTTTAATTGTCTATATGTAACAAGAGACGTCATACAATGTTACATAGGGCAATAATTACTTCGGATGACTCACTTAGGGATAGATCTTCAGCCCCTGTACAAAATGCAAACATTCTTCTCAACCGTCTACTTCAAGAGGAATAAACCTAACGGGTAATATGAATAGACAGGTTTTTCATGTGACCCCAAATTGTGAAACTGCGATTCTGGCTTTGCCTGTAATTTCTGAGAATTTACGCTCTTTTACAGTTTGTACGGTGAGGAATTTTCTCAGTTGCCTTTAGCAGATCCTAAATTTTATAATTGTCGACCGGTTGATTTCTTTTCGGTGCGGATTTATATTCACGAATTATATTGTCGGAAATTCTTATGGATATTTTAGGATCTTTGATAGCACAGAGGTCTGTATTTGGATGGATTGCAACGGATCCTTTAATAGAAATGCCGATACAAACTTTTCTACTAGAATCGAAACTCTTGTCGAAGATTCTTTAAACAACAATCTTGTGAAATTTTGGGAATTGAAAGAAATACCTAGAAATAGGATATTTACACCATTTGATAAATATTGTGAGTAAAATTATAGGACAACTACAAGACGTGACATTGATGGTCGATATGTAGTAACACTCCCTTTTAATCCCGAGTTTCCATATTTGATTAGTTTGGGGTCTTCGAAACATAATGTTTACTCTCAATTTTTGAGATCTGAAACTACTCTTCTTCGTCGACTAGAAATTAAGCTAGTATGTTGTAAAGGAGTATTTGAGTCCATTGAGGAAATGGAAGTCGAATGAGATTACCATACTAAAAGGGAAGTTTTGTCTACAATTGCTAGATTATTTGACCCTGAAGGTTCGTTATGACCTGTAATAATTACAGCAAAGATTATGTAAATGGTTTGACGTGATAATATTGATTGGGATGAGTTCTTATCCATTTCTACTCAGGATGGATGGATAAAATTTATTGTAAATTTTTTGGCTATCAATGTGATAAGAATACCACGATGGGTTCAATATGCCCCAGATGCAGCTTCAGAGATTCACGTTTTTTCAGTGTTTCCGAAAAGGCTTATGTCGGAGAGGTTTATTTATGTATCGAGTACGAAGGGATGATGCACACCCCGATCCAGAATGTATATTGTTGGGCAGATTCTACTATTGTTTTTTTTTTTGTTGATTAAGGCAAACTCCTAATTATCGATCTACATTTGTTGCTAATCGTGTTTCTCGGATTCAGGAGAACGTTGGTCAATATAGATGGTATCATGTTAGATCTGAAGAGAACCCAGCTGATTTAGGTAGTCGTTGTATATCCCCATATGATTTAGCGAAGAGTGATATATGATGGCATGGGCCGAAGTGGTTAAAGAACCCGAAAGGAAATTGGGATCACAAGGATCTTTCAGTTCTGGGGACGGATATGGAGGCTAAGACGGTAATGTACATGCGACATTCTCTTCGAAATATCAGGACGTTCTTGAGAGATTTTCGTCTCTTGATCGTGATTTACAAGTGATAGCTTATATCTTCTAATTCTTTCGTATGACTCACCCATAAGGGTAGCTATGAATTCGCTTAGACAGGAATTTCCGCTGATGAGATATTTGTGGTGAAGACACATTTGGTAATTCAGTCTCAAGGGTTTAATTTCTCTGAGGATTATCAAATTCTTTTATTAGGAAAACGTATTTTATCGACTAGCTCATTGAGATCACTTAATCCTTTTCTCAATAACAATCTCGTTATGAGGATTAATGGCCGTTTTGTGCAATATCCTTCACTTAGAGAAACATCCTATTATATTACCATATGCTTCTTGATTTACAGTCCTACTTGCGGAATTTGTTCATTTGATTACCATTCACAACGGAAATCTGCTAATGATAAGGATTATGCGCATTTAATTTTGGGTCCCTGGGTTGAAAATTCTGATTACAACTGTTTTGAATAGGTAATAAGCTTGAGAGAACATCTTTGAAAAGACCTTTTACGACTACTGGGGTGGATTTTGCTGGTCCCTTTGATTTGCGTAATTTCACTGCCCGTTCTTGTAAAATGTTTGCAATTTTTGTTTGTTTTTCAACTAAGGCAGTTCATTTAGAAGCGACTTTCGGATAATGGTACTAATTTTGTCGGCGTTTCTCGCGAAATTGAGAGAGATCTTCGAAGTTTTTTGAAAAAGAGTTAAGTTCGAATATGTTCTGCTTTCGGTCTATCGTGGCGCTTAATTCCGCCGGAGCTACTCACACTCTTCCGTTGCTGAGGTGACAGCCCTTGGTCGGGAACATAATAATAATAATAAATACGGTAACATAATGAAATGCTAAGTAAACAGTTCCTTCTAGGGTGTCATCGGAGAAACCATCCCAACTTCAATATTACACAATTGGAGTTACCGCCGAGGCATGTAAGAAAGGATATTCGTATATACGAATATAGCAAACAAAGATATATGCAAGATCCTTTGGATCAAAATTCGTATATGACAGCTTTGAACGACATTCACAGTGACGCCTCAAATTCCGCGGTTTCAAGTTACCGTATGAATGTCGTGCTAGGAGGCCACCCACCGCCCATTGCAGACAATGAACAGCATTTACCGCGATCAACAAGAGTAGTTCTGGCACAATTGAGATCGGGATGGAGCAATAGGCTCAATGCCTTCTGGTCACGTATTGACTGTACCATCCCAAACCTATGTCCTGCATGTGGTCAAGGACCACATGATACACGACATCTATTCAACTGCCAGTCCAATCCAACCTTACTTTGTCCTGAAGATCTTTGGACACAACCAGTCGAGGTTACCAGATTCTTAGGCCTGGAGTTGAGCAACAACATGAACCAAAATTGATTGATAAATGAACTATTTATTTCCAGCTGTTACAATAACAACATGGGTGGTCTATGGGAAGCAGCTGTTAAAAGCTTTAAAATGAATTTTCGAAAGGAATCTCAATAGGTGAAATATACATTCAAAAAGCTTTCTACAATTTTGCCCCATATTGAGACATGTTTGAATTCTCACCCGCTTTGCCCTATTTCCGAGAACCCAAACGACCACCTGATCCCTTTTTTATTCTCCGATAGGACTAATAAATCGTAATTGAAAAATGAAAGCTTTCACTTATGAATTCTGTCACCGATGGAAAGATGAATTGTTGTGTAGCCTACACAAAACGTTACAAATGGAAATTTCCGGAACGCGATATTTCTATAAATAATTTGGTTGTTATTCGACACGAACTATTATCGCCAACTTCGTGGAACTTAGGTCGAGTCGTGCGAATTTGTCCCGGAAACGACGTTAGAGTTGTTGATATACGCACTGAAACCTGGATCGTGATACGACCAATTACAAAATTGATCGTTTTGACCAATTATATAAATTAAAAAAATTGAATACATTTTTTTTATTTCCCAGCACCATGGACTCAATCGCCAAATGCTTTGTTGGAAGAGTATGACGATGCTCAAACTGTGGAAATCTGATTTGACTTCAATAACGACGGAGAACACATCACGGAAAACTTCCTAAAATTCTGGTTTGAAAAGTAAGTCCGTTCGAACAGCTGATACGTTTTGCAGTCTGTGCATAAAGGGTCATTTTCTACAGGTCTGTTTTCAATATAAAAAGTTACAACATGAGAAGAGACTGAGACATATTTTAATATATGGTCATTGCTCAAAATGTGTTTCTCATACCCATAGTTTTAGGGACTGTAAGAGTTAGTTAAAGTGTTTTAAGTGTCAGGGTGATCACAGCACTCTGTTACATTCCCCTAGCAAGAAAATGAAAAGACCGACATCCCATTTTGGCTTTCCCACTATGCAAGTTAAACTGAATTTGGGATCTCGTAAATAATATAATTTGAAAATAATATATATGAATATAATAACAATATATGATTTTCTTAAATTCTAACGAGTGAACCGCTAACGGTGTTTTATATTTACTTTGTACCCCCATCTTTAAATTTATATTTTGTGACCATTTCTCTTAAGGGGCTCCTCTATAATTACTTTGCGATTTAAATAGTAGCGTACAGAATAAATAGGATGTGGCTAATTTTTCCGCAACTTTTAATTTTTCGGCTCCAACTCCACTCCAAACATTGGTTTGGGAATCTTCTGTCTATTAAAAATATTCACAACAATCTTAACTTGATATCCAAGTTCTTCAAGGCCTCCTTGATTTCAGTAGGTTCGACACTGGACTCAATTAGCACTTTTCAGCTGGTATTTAAAAAATGGTTTTGTTATCATTATGGTAACGAAATATTTGTCTATAACAATGCACAGAGCTGTTTCACTGTTTCTTTTCTTCTTCTTTTATAATTTTATGAGGTTTATTGTTTACTTTTGCACTTTTTATTGTAAATTTTACGTCCAATTTCGTATATTATATTATTTATTTTCTTATCATACTAAGTTTGAAATAAAACAACTGAGAATGCTATATCCGGCTGTGCCGAATCTAAAATACCCCCCACGATGAATATTATGCAAAAATAGCATGAGTTGAAGATTACCAAACTTATTCCCCCATTAATTTAAACGCCGATTGCGGAAAAAGGCCACTATAAAAACTCCAGTGAAATATGGCAATATATTGTTGAAATCATTTACAAATTATTAAGAAAGTAATGTTAAGAAAACGAAATTAGATACGTATATGAGCTATAGCAAAATATGGACCGATATTAGTCAGATAAAGATAGTTAAACAATGACTGTTGTGAATTTAAATGAAATTGATTTTAACTTATTAGCTTCATGGGCTCAAAACTGTTTTCGGGAAGGGGTCTATATGGGCGCTTAGCACAATAGACAAAAGACAACTAGAATAATCATTGTGCCGAATTTCAATGGAATTAATCTTTATTAAAATATTCAATAAACTCAAATACGTTTTCCGGAAGGGGCGTCATATGGGAGCTATATCAAAATATGGATCGCTTGCTTAAATTAAAAAACGTATACTCAGAAAGCAAGAAAATTAATTGTGTTGAATTTGAATACAATGTTTTCTTCTTTAATAGTTTCACAAGTTCAAACCCCTTTTTTCGTAGGATGGGGTTATATGGGAGCTATAGGCAACTACGAACCAATATAGGGCAAATTATTATATCTTCAAAACAGAAAAATAATTGTATCAAATTTCAATAGAATTTGTCTTTATTTACTAATTTTATAAGCTTAAAACTTTTTTAGTTATATGGTTATGATCTCAGAACAATATGGCTTCTTTGGATTTATTATTGTTTCAAAATAGGCATATGTGACAGATTTCGGTAAATCATTTTTTTTTAAATTTTGCATATAAAAGCCGTTAACTTTTTTATTTTTTTTTTTCCTTTAATAATGAAGTACATACAATTGTATGTAAAAATTTAACTTTTGTTTAAATCTAAATACATTTTTTAGAAAAGAACTTTTCGAAATTTTTAGGTCCTAAACTTCCTTCGGTCTTTAACTTCCTCGCTAATAAACATAATAAATAATAATAAATATGGCTGTCCTAAACAGTTTTACCTGCATATTAATAACAATGTGGCCAAATTTCATTGAATTCGGACAATTATGCTAGGCGTGAGAATGTTTCCATATTATATTATATTATATTATATTATATTATATTATATTATATTATATTATATTATATTATATTATATTATATTATATTATATTATATTATATTATATTATATTATATTATATTATATTATATTTATTATTATATTATATTATATTATATTATATTATATTATATTATATTATATTATATTATATTATATTATATTATATTATATTATATTATATTATATTATATTATATTATATTATATTATATTATATTATATTATATTATATTATATTATATTATATTATATTATATTATATTATATTATATTATATTATATTATATTATATTATATTATATTATATTATATTATATATTATATTATATTATATTATATTATATTATATTATATTATATTATATTATATTATATTATATTATATTATATTATATTATATTATATTATATTATATTATATTATATTATATTATATTATATTATATTATATTATATTATATTATATTATATTATATTATATTATATTATATTATATTATATTATATTATATTATATTATATTATATTATATTATATTATATTATATTATATTATATTATATTATATTATATTATATTATATTATATTATATTATATTATATTATATTATATTATATTATATTATATTATATTATATATATTATATTATATTATATTATATTATATTATATTATATTATATTATATTATATTATATTATATTATATTATATTATATTATATTATATTATATTATATTATATTATATTATATTATATTATATTATATTATATTATATTATATTACATTATATTATTATTATATTATATTATGGATGATGTGCCAGTGCATTGTATTTTGAATTCCAAGGAAGTAATATGTGCCTTAGTCTATTAAATAGTTTATCAAATCCGGGTTATATTTGAAAACGTGCAATATTTAAGTTACTGTTGAATGAAATAAATAGGTATGAGTGGGATAACTGAAATAATTTTGAAATTTGAGAAAAATCGAGTTGAAATCGTATAATTTCTTGAGAGGGTTTGTGGCCATTGTGGGAAAATAGGGCGTGGTACACGTTCTACAAAATACTGAAATGTTGTTCCACGGTGTCTTCAAAAGATCTATAACAGTGAAATAACAATATAGTTTCCAAATAACTTTATTTACCTTTCAGGTATGATGGTCCATGGTACCCCTAAAGGAGAACGCTTAGTGAGATATCTGAAATAATTTTGGAATTTGACAAAAATCTAGTTGAATATTGCGAAATTTCTTGAAAGTATTTGTGTACATTGTGGGAAAATATAGCATGGTACATATTCCAAGACATACAGTAATTGTGCTCCTTGGGGTCTTTAATAGATCTAAAAATAGTAATTTTCAATTTTTAATTTTTTTCTAAAATAAAACATGGTCTTTTCACTTCAAAGAATTTATTACGACTGACTTGAAATATTCAAACTGGCGGTAGCTGTGTGAATATAAATTGCAATCACAGAGCGCTGTTAAAAATATATAAAGATGAGTGTGTTGGTGAACATCTTAACTTATATATTATTTTATAATTTTATTCTCAACATTTATTAGTAAACACTATATAAAACAGTATTTATTCTTATTTCTAATTTCATTGTTAGTGTGAACAATGCATGCAAATTTCAATACTTTTTTTTGCTAATTTATATAAAAATATAATTGCTCTCATTAAAGTAAATGCATTAAAAGAAATAAAAAAATACTGTTTTTTTGTACATGCACATGTATGAAATATGAATATATATTAATGTACATGTATGTAATATGCGTAATATTTATTTAAATATTGATACGCACATTTTTTGGCTCTTATAAAATTTAAATAAATTTAAAACTTCACTTGCTTTTACTGGCTCGCTGCTAACAGAGCAACTTTTATAGAAGAAATTATAATTTTAGTAAATTGTAATAAATTTAATTAAATAAAGAAAGAAATTGCTTTAACTTTTCATTTAAAATGGAATAGAGAGCACATTTTTGAACCAATGACCAAAGAAGAGAAAGAACCATATGAGATGCATCCACTTATATAGTCATTTCAAGAAATTTTCTTCAAAATAACTATAAAAAAAAACACAAATTTAAATTAAATGTCCTGTGTGTGTTTAAAATAAAAATGTGCACTCTCTGAGGAATGAATACAGATTTGGGGAGAAAAAGCCAACGTGGACGAATGAACTACTCGGATAGATACTAAAATTTTGATCGACTTATAAAAAAATTAAATAATTTTAAAATTTGTGATTCTTTGTGGGATGAATCCATTTCCTAGGAATGACACTTTTGCATACCCTACGCATTGGTCCAAATTTTATTTTCGAATGTGTCGACTATAAGATATCATAGATGGATACAATATCTATCATATCCAAGTAGTTTCACTCGCCTACGTTGCCTTATTCTCCTGAAATCTGGATTTATCCCACACAGAATCCTAAATTTTAAAAAGTCGGTCCAAATTTTAGTCTCGAAAGTATCGACTATGAAATATCGTAGCTGAATGCAATGCCTTAACAGAGCTCTGTTAACATGTGTAGTTTGCGTCCAGAATTATATATTTGCAAGTTATCTTCACACAGCTATCGGCGGATAAGTTCAAAAATAAAAAATCTGTCATTAAGATAAATAAGATAATAATTTAAAGATAAACAATAAATACTATGCATCACTAAGTAAGGAGGTTCCATTCAAATTCAATTATTACAACACTAAATGTCTTGGAACGTGCACCACGCCTGTTTTTTTCACACAGTTCACAACTCCTCTCAAAAAATCTCACGATTTTCAACTTGATTTTTCTCAAATTCCAAAATTATTTCAGAAGTCCCTTAAACCGTGCTCCATTAGGGGTACCCTAGACCATCATACCTATATAGCGTGATGTGTACCACGAACCATTTTTCCATACTGACCAATCCTTCCAGAAAATGTTAAGTAATTTCATATATTTTAAAATAGAGATATGTTGAATATCAATAATATTTTTGTTAATGTGTTTTTATGAACCATTGGCTATCACGTTGGAGAGCCATTTCAATGATATAAATGTTTGGAACATGATTCGTGTTACTTACATTGTAAGTTGCGCTATTAACTGGAAAATCAGCTCTGTTAAAATATGTGATTACATACATGAATTAATTTAATTAAATTGAAAAATGAATTTAATTATATTAAAAAAAATTTATTTATAATATTTTCCTTTTCGTTATCTTATTTGTTTAATTTTATAGGATGCCTACACTTTTGAAAGAAAAAAAAGATTTTAGAAACAAAGTCTGTATTTTTTTAAATCTACATGTAAAACAATATATAACTTCTAAATATTTCAATATAATTTAAAAAATATAATTAAAAGAATTTGAATTTCAATTTTTTTAATCGATATATGGGAACCTAAAATTTCGATAAAAAATCTATTGTTTCATAGAAAGTAACTAGTAATATTTGTATCACTAAAACATAAATTATTAATTTTAAATACAATATTTTACTATTGTTATTCCGAAAAATATCAATATAACAATTTCACTCAATTGTAACCATAAAGGACAACTTTAATAGTTTCATTTTTTGTTATTTAATAAAACTGTGAATATTTGAAACGGCATATATTGGTATTTATTGGTTGAAAGGTAGGTACATCATGAATTTAAAATAAAATTTTGAGAATTGATTGTAATTTTTGATATTAATAAAAATAATACAATAACACCTTTAATATTTAACATAATATTACAAAAGGAGAGATATAGATTTATACATAACAAATTCAAGCACTTTATTCTTAATATAACAAACCAATGCAACTGTAAAGAAATATTCGGTATATTTGTACATTTTCCCCTAATATATTTTTCTCAACTGCAACAATGTATGAAAGAGCACTATTGAATGGATGAAATTTGATTTTGCGAATATTTGATTTATATAAAATTTGTTTGCATATCAATACTTTTGAGTGAAAATTAATTTAACAAGACAGTGGTTTAAATTCTTGAAAAAAATTAAGAATTTCAATAAAGTTATCGTTTAATCAATACCAATTAATATTTGAATGCATAAAATTATTTATATAAATATTTCACTCAATAATATAATTTATATACATCACATCTATACATCTAAAACTCTTTAATATTATTTTTATTGAAAGCACTTCACATTTTCTTCTTTCTAATAAAATAATGCATTTTTTTTAATTAACAGAATAAAGAATTCATTTAGATACAGACATATACTGATTTATATTAACAGATATTAGAAATATTTATTTTAATGTTACAAACCGAAAGTTGTACTTATATTTAAGTTTATATTTTACACACTTAAAAAATTATTCGGTAATGAAATTTTTCAGAAAATTGAATACAAAAAATCTTCATATAAATTTGGTTTTTATTTACTGGTTTTAATTTGTTTATATTTACACAGCTTTCAGAAATATTTTTAATGTATTCTAATGAAAGAATGGCGGCAGTTTGTGTTTATATCACTTAATGAAAATTTAACCTCTGGCCTAAACGTTAACATTTTTATGCTTTATTGCGCAATATATGTTTACATATGTATGAACAATAGCAAATTTATCATTTTGTTAAAATTTTGTTTCCTATTAAAATAATATATAAATAAAACTTTAAAGTTTAAAACTAAATCGATTAAGTAAATCAAAATAAAAAATACTCAAACGGATTGTTTCGGAACAGAGACCCAATTGTCCTGGGAACAAAAATATATTTATTCTTTAAACTGATGTAAACAGTTTTGGTTTTTTAAATTTAAAATTAAATAAAGTTTAATTAAACGAAGCAACTGCATTTAATCCAAAACAAATTGTATAAAAAATACTTAAAGGGTATGATATGTTACGTTATATTATTTACCCACTTCTTCACCCTCGGTCAACACTTATGGGTCGATTACGTATGGCAACTGAACTTTTACCAGTTGTCATTCTGTCAGTTATGCAATCGAAAAATATAAACAAAAAAGTAAATACATACACATGTACTGTGTGTGTGAATTTAAAAATATAGAATATGTAGGTTCTGAGGAATTATTTATATTTTGACATATAATAATTCTAATAATTATATTTAAAAATATTAATTAAATTGAATTATTTTAAGTAAAAATGTAATTTAAAAAAATATATTCGTCTCCCGAATGATACAATGCTGTATTTAGTTGATACCCTTTACAAAGACGATAAACGAGTCTATCCTTCAAAAATAATACCAAAATTACTATAAGTATGTGCGAGTTTTTAATTTATTACTATTGATGCTTCTAAAAACAGTTTTAATTAGGGAATGGTTCAGCTTACAATATCAGTTGTACTTAGTACAAGTATTAGAAAGAAAATTTATCCTCAATGAATTATCTCCAAAATGACCGGAAAAGGAACAACAAAAATTGCAAACTATTTTCTACAGAAAAGCAAGCATAAGCATCATGACATTTGCATCTATCACCAAATCCCGGACACCACAAGCAATATTTAGATTTATCTCCATTTGCTCAAAGTGCCCCAAATTCTTTTATTGTCGTATTTTTATTAATTTTATACCTTATAATTAAAAAACATAGCATAATTCTAAAAATAAAACAAAAATCCTACGTTTTAAATTGAAAACATGTACGTAAAATATTATAGGCAACCAGAAAAACACAGTTGCCAAAATAATTACTACTTGTCAACTGAAATTGACAAATTTAGTTGCCAACGGCCATCTGTAATTTAATTTTGGCAACTGACAACGCAACTGAAATTCAGTTGCCATACGTTATCCACCCATTAGACATAAACATGTTTGTATGAAAGAAGTAACGCTTGCAGGATAACTAGATTTTCACACAAAAATGCACAAGCATAAGAAATAACGCCAGCAGAATAACGAGAAATAAATTCTATCTCCAAACTTATGTTGAAAGAGAATTATAAATATTTAACGCATTTTTAAGTTTTAAAATACTTTTTATAAAGTTTTGTTTTTATTTTTAGATTTTAAGATTTGCAAATTAACATAGTTTTACTATTTTATTGTTATTTGATACAACATTTTAAAATAGCGCTTAAAATTTTAAGAACTGAATTATAATTTGAAAGTTGCGAACATAGAAATGACAAATCTACACGTTAGAGACATAATGTATTTAAGCTATTTTCAAATACATTTTAGCGCAAAATTTTATTTTATTTACAAATTTTGCTTTTCTAACAATTAAAAAAAAATTAACTATAATTTCCTTTTAAGAACTAGTAACTATATTTCTCAAAAGCTTAATTAAGCAATAAAAACGTTATAAAGTTCGGAACGAACATAATTTTTTCTGTTAATAAATTATAGATTTTTTTGAAAGTTCCCATTTCAGATTAATATAACTTTAACGGATTATATATATAATATATATTATAATATGTATATAATATATTTTAAATAAATTTTTTAAGTATTTTTTTTTTTTAAATCGTTTGAATTTTTTTGTAATTTTTTTTAAAGATTTGCAAGGACTACCTATTTCAAAATTTCTTTTGTCAACATTTATAAATAAATTTTTGATGAAATTTAATAAAATCATCATACCTTAAATGTCGTAAATTGGAGGACACTGAGACTACACCTATGACCAGGTATAGGAATTCATTAAGATATCTCTAACGGTTCAGAAGTTACAAAATTGTACACAACGTGTTACGTTTTTAAAGAAAAAGTTTTGACACAATGTTGGATTTATCGTATGCTGCCATTCATAACTCAATTATACGGTTAGGATTAGCTGATTGTTTTTTCACATCACTTAATAGCTCGATAAGCTGTGTTTTTGTTTACTTTTATAATTTATGTATACTTATTTTCATTTTCTTTTATGATTACGTGATTCAGCTTTTAAACAATTGTCAAATTCTATAATACATATTTTTTTATTTACAATTGAACTGAATTGAGTTATATCCACGAGTTAATATATGATTGCAGTTATTTATTTTATTAAAAAATTAAAAATCTGCGTTAACTTTAATGCAATAAAATTTTAATCCCAAGTTTTAAAAACTGGATTATCGTATCTTCTTAAATTTGGACATGTATAGAAGAGAATAAAGAGCTATAACAGGTGTTCGGGTAATAGACCATTTAAATACAAGCCAATTAATTTAATAAAAATATCTATGAATTAAGTAGGTATTTGGGGTCTAGTATTTAATCCCGTTGAAAAAAACAGCTTGGCATTTCAATACATATTATATTATGTTTATAATCTTTTTGATTTTCTGTATTAAAAAGAAAATATTAGTTGCGAGTGCTTACATATAAAATAAAATAGTCTTAATCCAAAAATTGTTCAAATTATATTAATTACTTAATATTATTTTCTTTTTTCTTCCTTTTTACATTGAATTTTATTTTAATGCCATATTAAAATACTTATATTTATTTTTCATATAAATATTGGTCAAAATTATGTGAAGTGCTAGAATTTTTTAATATATATACAAAATAAATATAAGATAAACTAAAGAACAACGATTTATAGTATAGTAGCAAGCATTTTAATTATTAAAATTAATTAAAAAATTTAAACGTTTAAATTAATGGAGTATTCAAATGCATTTTTAACCCGATAATTAATTAATGATTTCAATGCTATAAAAAAATAATAAAATAGAAATCAATTAAAAATCAAATGATGTTCATCCCTCTACGCAATTTCGAATATTGTCATAAAGAAGTAAACAAACTTTAATCGAGTTCCTTTATTATAATACGAACTAATTTTCAGGAAATAATGTAACTCTAAACATTGTTAAAGCCAAATTAAAGCTTTTGCTCATGTGTGTAGATCGGTATTATATTCTTACACATATTCATCTCTTTACATCTGGAATCTTCCATCTAACAGAGTTGCAATCACATCGACATGGTTAAGTAAAATCAGAAATAAGTTAAAAAGATAGTGACGAAACAAAAACGTTTATTAAATAAAATTCTTTTAATTTGCAAATAAATAATTGCTGTTTAATTATTAGTGGTTTTAAGTTTACTACTTATTCTTAGTATTTTGTAGTAGTTTTATTTTTGGTAACTAAATCCAAACATCGCCTTGAATTTATTCAATTCTGGCACCTTTCCAGCACTCCCATACCATAACACAAGAACCGCCGTGTTTGACAGTCTTTCTCATATTACACTAGTGCTGCACAACCTGCGGTAAGTAATATCTATGCCATCAATCAAAAGAAAGCAGACTACCGTGGCCATTTACCATCTGTAATTTTGATAACCTCACAAAAATGTTCACATCTCCAATAAAATCCGAAATGCCAAGCTCAGTGACCGAAGGATCGCTGAGCTGAACTGTGTAATATGCAGGTGGGTACATGAGGAAAAGCGAAATAAATTGTTAAATTGTTTTGAGTGAATAAACAAATGTTCGATATCTCTCCAATCCTAAGATGATAGATGAAACGATCGCGATATTATATATATTCGATCTTAAGAATTGCTCACGAGAATTTGTTAATCATCCTAAAAGATAAAACGAAAGGAAGTGTTGCGCGCCAACTTCACAACCTTCTAATCACGGACACACCACATTTGTTCACTCCACATGAAGAAGCTTGATAATACCTAATGCCTGAAAAAAGTGTAAAGTCACCCCATACAAAAAACTGGACAAGACGCGAATAAGAGTCAATCACACAGGACGATTTTTCTCCTATCACCAGTCGCGATAATTTTCAAGGCCCTTCTTCTCCTCCAGCTAAACTCTCATCTCATAGCAGCTCGTTACCAAAATAGTTTCCCCAAAATATATAGTACAACGACAGCATTAACAGCCGCAACCACCCAAATAGCACATGGTTTAAACCAGCAGAGATCATGCGAACATATGATCATTATGACACTTGAACTATCAAAAACCTTTGATACTATCAGCCATAGTGTTATCTTCCAGGATATAATGCATTCCCCTTTACCGGCGTCCTGTCTGCTCTCTTGTTAAATTTCTACCTTCCGAAACTCCCAGCACCTCGGCCAGGATTTTACGTTATAAATTATGCGAACCAATAAACAATAACTGCGACGAGTAATAGAGTTGATGATCTATACTGTACATAACTTAAAACAAAAATTTAGGAATTGTAGTCTGACTATTAACAATCGGAAGACAATAGATTTACATTTGATAGCATATTCACCTCTTTAGTTCATGTAACTGCAATCACGCAAAAATTTCTTAGTAGGAATAAAGTCCTCAAAGCACTAGTCGTCAGAATTTGGAGTAGAAAAAACCCGTATAAGCTACTTAAAAAATGATTGTACAATTAGTGTGGTTTCTTTCGCTAAGTGATACGCAAAGAGAAACATTCAAAGTTGCCTAAGAACCATACCGGGCTGTATACAAATGTCCTCATACAACATGTACATGAGAGATGAAGATTCTGTCGGTGAAGTTACCGTATGAATGTTGTACTTAGATGCCGCCCACTTCCGATCGCAGGCATAATCTACCGAGGCCTACAAGAGTATTTCTAGCACAACTACTTTCGGAATGAAGCAATGACTAATGGTCTCGTATTGAACGTGCCGCACCTAATATATGTTCCGCATGTGGCCAAGGACCACATGATACACAACGTTTTTAACTGCCTAGCTAATTTTACTACTCTTAAAGTAGACTCTGAATAATAAGAATTGAGTAACTTGTTTTTACTGCTTTTAAAACAACAGTCATCCATGATAATTAATAAGAACGCTGAAGCAAGAATTCTTAAAAAAACTTCAAGTTCGTAACATTTTAATTCAATAAATCCGTTAAAAATTTAATCCCACCTAAAAGTTCTAAATATACAGTAGATCTATGAGATATCCATCCCGGTAATACTCTGATTCCATGGAATCTATATCCTATATAAACCTCAAACGGTATATCACCAAATTCCAATTTACCCATAAGTATACAGCTATCCAAAATCAAAAATAATTAAAAAATGTGAATAGTTTTTTTGTAAAGAAATCATATTTAGAGTAAAATAACCCAAAAGTACAAATTTCAGATCATTGTATTATTATTTTTACGTTAGGATAACAACTTTGATATACTAGCAATTAGAAATGCCATTCCCTAGATTACTCTAGACTAAGATTGATAATTTAATTTCTTTTCACTTACCGCGTTCCATCACACTTTAAAGAAATATATTTTTAATTAAGTTTTAATAAACTTTATCACTTAAAAGTATTTCGATCTAAAAAAATTTTGCCCTTTTAATCTATTTGTAAGTATTATGTTATCTAGTTTGGAGGTGTCTATCTCGCATCGAGCACGTCAACAGGTAGGTATCTACCATGATTTACTTGATACATTTCCAAGATCTGGTTATTGTAAGTAATGTATGATGCCTAGGTCTAAGATGATGAATCGCATCCCTGAACAAGTATTTGTAGTTGTTAACTGATAATGTAGTGAGATTTCATATGTATATGGTATTTTGAACAAATGGCTTTATACGTTTGGTTCTCAAAACGCAAAATCGGTACAATACATGCATTCCCGTCTCAACTGACAGACTCGCGAACCAAAATAGACTTTCTTCCTATCTCTCCCTATACCGTTTTTCTCCCATCTATCCCCTCTTTCCTTTTCCCCACTTGTAAGGTAAAGGTAGTTGGTAGCAATGTCGAGAACCTGTATGGCTAGTCAGTGGTAAAAGATAACTTATCGCCAACAGCTCCCCTCTGACGCCAGGGCATGGCTCGGTTGTAAGGATCCTTTGCCCAGTCTATGTAAGCCATCACTGCATGGATGGTCCATTCCCTAACGTGCTGTCAAAGCCAGTCAGATTGTACCTCAAAGGATGATTGCTAACAGAATACGATAGGACCACTACCGTCGTGGCAAGTTGCTTAAGCCTTGGTCAGTGCAAATTGGGAATCGGGCGGTGTAGGGATATCCGCAGCTGCCACCGTGATAATTTTTAAGAGTGTACCTACGGACTAGTCAGGTACTTTAAAACCTCACCCGGCGCAAAACAGCCAGAGACTAAATGCAAAACACAATAAGATTGTGTACGACAGACTCGCGAACCGAGATCCTCTCTGCAGTTTTCTCCCATCTATCCCCTCTTTCCTCCCCACTTGTGGTAAAGTAGTTGGTCAAGAGAACCTGTATGGCTAGTCGTGGTAAAAGAATTTTCGAGCTCCCCTCTGACGCCAGGGATGGCTCGGTTGTAAGGATCCTTTGCCCAGTCTATGTAAGCCATCACTGCATGGATGTCCATTCCCTAACGTGCTGTAAGCCAGTCAGATTTGTAACCTCAAACAGGATGATTGCTAACAGAATACGATAGCACCTAAAGACCACTACCGTCGTGGCAAGTTGCTTAAGCCTTGGTCAGTGCAAATTGGGACCCCACCCCTTTTTCGGGCGGTGTAGGGATATCCGCAGCTGCCACCGTGATAATTTTTAAGAGTGTACCTACGGACTAGTCAGGTACTTTAAAACCTCACCCGGCGCAAAACAGCCAGAGACTAAATGTCCGAGGCATAAGACACAAGATAAGATTGTGTACGAAAAGCGAGATTCCACGCAGACCGAGATCTCTTGCAGTTATTCTAGCAGAACGTATGCACCTGCAGAAGTACTAGCCCTGGAAGGTGGTCAAGGCCTAAGGAGGGCGGTCGTGGTTCTAAACCACGAATTTTCGGAGCTACCCCATCAACATTAGGGTACACAACACGGTGAGGGCTGCGAACGAATATCAGATTCATCTGGTTGTTGACGCCAATGCCCATCACTCTATATGGTTAAGCTCGGACACGAATGATACAGGTGAGTCTACTTTGGATTATTAGTCCACCTAATAATCTTATAGTAGTGAACAGGGGCTCAAGACCGACTTTTATAACTGCAAACAGAAAGGAGGTTCTTGACATTTCTGGATACTCACTTTCCGGGAAGTGTTCCATGCGACAGCTTCCTTCATGTTTTATGAACATAGATGAAGATAGCATAGATGGGCCGTAAACAGCTTCGGTCCCTATGAATCTCCTAAACGGACGGAATATTTTCGACTGATCTGCAGAAGAATATAGATATAATCTTATAATGAAATGGTCTCACATTTCGTCAAGGTGGACTCTATGTGAGGTCTTATTCATACCCAAAATTGGGAAAGCCACCCATGCCAGGCTAAAGGATTTCAGACTTATAAGCCTTTCATCATTCACGCTGGCTATGTCTAATCTAGGATTAGAAGTGGCCATTATCTTGAAACAGCACATTCCAGCTGTACTTCTTCGCTTATTACTGGTTCGCGCAGGATTTGTGTGTTGCCAACAGCAACAGCTCTGTGTGTTGCCAACAGCAAAAAAGTGATTCAGCGTCATCATCATCTTACGCAACACCGCCAACCTCCCCAACACAATCAAAACAACCGCAGAAATAACAATAGCAGTCACCTCATCAATCGCCGCTCAGATTGCAGTTAGAACACCTGTGATATTAAAGATTTAGTGTAATGGTCTCCAGGGTAAAGTAACTGAGACAGCATAACATCGTAGTCACTACGGTCTAGGAGACGAAACTGGCGAGTAATTCCAGTCTGCATAGTTGTAACGAATACATCGTTTTCCTCTATGCTACACAACGCAGTGCAGTATAGAACTTTTCTCTCGATTTGACATCCAAAAAAAACCTTGTGAACGTTCTTGACCTATCAAAAGAGTTTGATACGGTAAGTCATACGGTTCTCTTCTAGGACATCCTGCAGTCCACATTGTCGAACAATATGAAGAATTATATGTGTATTATTTAAGTGGACGTCAGTCATTTGTCGAATTTCGAGACAAAAAGTCGCAGTTAACCAAGGAGTTCCGCAGGGCTGTGCTAAGCTGTCAAAATGCAGCCTTAAGAACCATAACGGGCTGTATACAAATGTCCTCAATTCACCACCTATATGAGGAAACAAAGATCCTTCCAATAAAGGAAGGATCTAGAAGGAACTGCTGAGGATCCTAGAAGGAACTGCTTACTAGCAGACATCGGAGAAACCATCTCAACTTCTATATTACACAATTGGAGTTATCGCCGAGGCATGTAATAAAGGATATTCGTATATACGACAGGACGATTTCCCTTCTGTCACCTGTCACAAAGACTCTTGTCATACAGTTCTCTTCCAGGACATCCTGAAAGTCCTCACAGTCGAACAACATGAAGTGAATAAAACTGCTCCAGTATGGTCAGTGGTGAATTATACTGCTCCAGTGTGAACACCATCGCTAAGTGATACGCAGTGTCAAATTGCAGCCTTAAGAACGGACTGTATTCAAATATCAATTTACATGAGAAGATAAGGATCCTCCCAGTTAAGTAACCACGGATGCATGTAAGAAAAGATATTCATCTACGAACATAACATGCATATAGATATGTGCAAAATCCTTTGGATCAGAATTCGTATATAACAGCTTTTAATGACATTCACACAGACGCCTCAAATTCCGCGGTTTCAAGTTATCCTATGAATAGCGTACGTGGAGGCCGCCCAACGCCCATTGTAGCGGTCAACAAGAGTAGTTCTGGATGAAACCGGTTCTTTTCTATGGTGCAGTTTTTTGGTGAAAATCACTAGAGACGTCCTCGAACCACATGACTTATGACTCAATCCTTCGTAGCATTGAACTGTTAATCGCTGGTGCACTTAGGTAACTCGCTCTTTTAACAGCAATTAGGTTGAATACCACTGTGAACTGGAATTATAGTACATACGATCATCTTGGGGACGACTGATGTTATCCCGGATCTTATTGATTACTGCACTCGTTCCCCAACATCCGTATGTCTATTAAACTTCCGGGTAAGTGTAATATTTTGCAGACTGAGATTGCTGCGGTTCACAGTGCGACCCACTGTCTAATGTATTATAAGATATACAGTTGAGATACCATGATTTATATTGACAGCAAGGCCGCAATTCTATCCCTTTATGATATCTTATTATATCGAATCTTGTCCCAGAATGTCGCAACCTCTCGGATGGGAATACCGATAATCTGTGCGGAAAACCACTTACCGCTTATAGGGGAGGAAGAATTCTATGCCACGGCGCAAAACGATAGTTGAATGAGTCGTCGTGTTTGATAACACGGATGATTTGGTCTAGATGGGACTAGAACATCATTCCTACTCAATGTCCCGAAGACTCTCCTGAGAGTCTCCTGCAGTATCTAGACACTGTGTCTTAGTGGTACATGCATCAAGAATGGTGTTTCCCTCGAATGATTATAGGTGTTGCTGTAATGAAATTTTTTGATGACTTTATAATATAGAACATTCTTAATAAGAATATTTCGCTTTTAATACAAATTTTGTAGAGGTTTTTTAATTACTCATTTTTACACGCAAATCATGTTATTCTCATTTGTGCACACTGTTACATATATAAAGTATTATTAAACATTTTCTTATTTACTGCCACATTATCAGTATTTTAGTAAAATTTACTGAAGATAATGTCTTTTTAGTGTATTTATGGGTTAATTTCAATTATACTTGGACATTATGTAATACTTTGACTTCATGTTATTCATATAAAAATCTACGTAAAATAAAAAATATTATTTATTTACAACTTTTTTGTATTGGAAATTTTGAATAACGGTGGTTCAATATTTTTCCAAACATCGCTGTTTATCAGACATAAGAATTTTCTAATATAAATTAAATTACTTAAATACTTATTCTTTATTAGTTATATAAATAAAAATGAATAAATTCAATTGAACTAAACAATTAACGTTGAACTACAACGATTTTTGAAGGTTGGTAAGAATTTTGCTATTTGAATAATACTTAGCAAATTTTTATGTAATCCAAAATAGTTAAATAAAAAACAAAAGTTATACGGAAGCCTTAGCAAATGTTTTCGATGTCGAGAAAATTATTTTACAATACTTGAAATCAAGCACAATAGGAAAGGAATGGAAGGAGTATATATTCGGTATTTTTATCAGTACACAATGTTTATAGTTGCTGAAAGTTGTGCACATACCAGATAAAAACCGAAATACTATAATAATGAAAGTATTTTCATAATCTTAATGAAATTTGGGGAGACTATTTTTAAAATTAGTGGTAAAAGCTTGTTATTTCTAAAATATAAACTAAATAGCCATCAATTATGGATAAATATTTTGTAATATAGAAAAAAATAATTTTCATTAATTATTTAACAATAATGTTTGTATAATGTATAAAAACAATGACTATGAAAATATATTTATTCAGACATATTATTTATATATTTAATGAGAAAGTTAACTGTTGACACTTATTATAAGAATTTTAGTGACTCACTTTACCTATTAAAATTTGTAAGTTGAAGCATGAAAATGAGATATGTAAATCTAGAATATAAAAATATATAAAATACACCAATTCTTAGTTTTCAATTCTTAACTTATACAAAAATAAGTTCCTTAAACCGGCAGACAAAAATTAGTGATAAAATTATAAATCTTATTAAATGAATACTAAAATGTAAGATATAACTTACCAAGAAAAAGAATTAAAGTGGAAGTAAGCGAGTCCTATTCCATACAAAAACTCCAAGTTTTGTATGTGTTTTGGTTTGATTTGTAAATATTTTTGATATGCTGTCAGTGCTTTAAATAGAAAATTGCTTAAGAAATATTACAATAAATTTTTGTGTGTTAAAATTACCTTCGTCATATTCTCCCAAAATCAAATGAAGGTGACCAAGTTTGCAAAATGTGTTTATATCAATTCCAATTAGTAAATCCTGCTTCTTTTCATAACCAGGTTCTGAAGGAGCGTTTGAATTACTAACTGAATCTAAATACTTAGAGTCAAAAATTTTTTTTGATAAGCCTCCTAGTGTTGGAAGCTTAATAAAATCTTTTTGATTGCAGTCATCTTCTACTAAAGCGCCAATATTTTGCAACAATTTTATTACACGTCGTATTAAATGTCGTAAAGCAATATTTTCGGCATCATTCCAATCAATAAATCCAAAGTGAGTACTATAGATATGCTTATGAATAAATATTTATTATATATTTACTTTTACACATTTACCTGTCTATATCAGATATTATTTGAACTTCCTCAATGGTTAAGTAAAATTTATTCAACAATTTCATTTTAATCCTATCCAATTTATATTATTTATTTACCATTAAAATACAATGAATTAAGAAAAAAAACATTCAAAAAGTCGAAATCGACTTAGTAAAATTACAGAGTTGTCATAAAAACCTACACAGATAATACCATAAAAATTTTTAACATTTAAATCAGTGGTTCCAAAACATTTGAAATTTTTAATTATTGTGAATCTTTCAAAACGTTCGAGACATATTCATAATTTGTAAAAAATGATAATGGGTGGACGTCTAAACTTTAACATTAATAAATCTATGCAAATGTTAGAATACGAAGATTTCTATGCAAAAAGTTAGGGTTGATGCCATATTTTTTAAAAAACTTAAAGATCTGGAATATTGCTCTTTAAGTTCTTTTGTTGAAGAATTATAGAATATTAAGAGGTAGAGCTCTTCTTCTACATAGAGAATACGAATCCGAAACATATCAAAATAATAGAATGGAAATGCAATAGCAATAATAATTATTTGTGTACTTTCAAATATGATATCTATTAACAAATGTATTTACCCATTTTTAACCACAACTTGATTAAATAATATTTCATTATTGAACAAAAGATTATTTATATGGTACAGTTTCTGAGATATTGAAAATTCGAACTTATGTGCATAAATAATATTTTTGTATGTATTTACTCCTTAAATTGTTATGAAAATTTTCGACAATTAAAACTGTGCGTTCTCTAAGTACGACATTCATACGGCAACTTGAGACCGTGGAATTTGTGGCGTCTCCGTGAATAGTTTTCAAAGCTGCTGTTTATATGCACATCCCAATCTATGTTCTGTTCATATATTCGAAAACGGAGAGCACACTGGAGTATAATTTATCACTGATCAGACAATTACTGATGGCAAGTGCTTTGAGGACGTTATTCCTACTATGCAGTTCTTGCTTGATTGCAGTGTAATGAACTGATGAGATGTATCGACTGTCAAATGTAACAGGTTAACAGTGGGAATATGGATTCCAGCGCCTATGATGCCTAAATTTGTATTTATCTCTTAAGTTTCTTAAGAAGAGTGTTTCTGTAGACTTCGGTGGTGTCGCTTGATGGGACAGTCGTCCGTAAGAGGCGAATTAAGACAATAACACGAAATCCTTTAATCAAATAAATATAAATTTGTGCGTGTACCTGTGAGCGTGCGTTTATTTCTTGAAAATAATATATAAATATTTACAAAAATACAATATAAAGATAATACCGCAGTACTTTCCCCTTACGAACTGACCTAACTTTCAAAAATAAGTTCTTATGAATATCAATATTGGAGTGCGTATAACAATTTTCAAATAACAGTAATAACTTAACGAAACAAGCACTGCAGCAAGATCAATGTAAAAAACAACAAAGTTATACGTAAGAATTATGAACAAACAATATTTAAGCAAATAAAGAAAATATTAATGTAACTCAAATAGGAAATTAACATAAATAAAACAATACATATTGGTTTATATTAAATACCATAAGAAATAAATGATGTAAATTCAATAAATTCTTAATTTTAATGAGCCATTTTCTGTTTCAAAATATCTCGCTATCATACTCTTAACGTTTTTCCTTTGTGCTGTCAATAAACAAGTATGGCTATCTGGATGACCACCTCCCATGTTTCCAAGCACAATCCATCCTAAAGGCGTATTAGCAGCATATGGACCATCATCTTTTAAAGGCACTATTTCATCAGGCAATCCCAAATGGCAATGATCCAAACCGACAAGTATTTTAAGGGCTATTTTATTATAAGAGCATATAGGAACACTATTCTTCTTAATTAAATAGGCATTAAAATTGTGACTTGGTAAATTTAAATTCCTAACACCATATATATTTTTCAAGGCATACTTGTTTACATCACTAATATGCAAATCAACTACTACTGCTGACTATTGTGCCGATTTACCACCATACCAGATCAAATTCAAACGACTTTGTTTTTACTTGAGTGTCCACCCAAGGCATGAAAAACATAACCTCAATATCTTCATTTCACTCCATCTATTATGTGGTCCAAGACAATAATGACACTTTATTTGTTTACCATTACCATAAGCTTCGTGTAACACTACTTTTCTTTTCCCATCACTGTTAGGATGACTTAAGCTTGTATTTCCAACTTGAACACTTTTCACAAGATTTGCAACATGTTGAGGCCAATTACTAAAATCGAACATTGTTGGCCATTAAAGTTAAGCCCAATATAGCCGTTTACTCATAGACAGCCCTTGCACAAATTCTTCCATTAGGGTTGGATTCGATAAATGTTGTTGATGGGACAGTCGTCCGTAAGAGGCGAATTAAGACAATAACACGAAATCCTTTAATCAAATAAATATAAATTTGTGCGTGTACCTGTGAGCGTGCGTTTATTTCTTGAAAATAATATATAAATATTTACAAAAATACAATATAAAGATAATACCGCAGTACTTTCCCCTTACGAACTGACCTAACTTTCAAAAATAAGTTCTTATGAATATCAATATTGGAGTGCGTATAACAATTTTCAAATAACAGTAATAACTTAACGAAACAAGCACTGCAGCAAGATCAATGTAAAAAACAACAAAGTTATACGTAAGAATTATGAACAAACAATATTTAAGCAAATAAAGAAAATATTAATGTAACTCAAATAGGAAATTAACATAAATAAAACAATACATATTGGTTTATATTAAATACCATAAGAAATAAATGATGTAAATTCAATAAATTCTTAATTTTAATGAGCCATTTTCTGTTTCAAAATATCTCGCTATCATACTCTTAACGTTTTTCCTTTGTGCTGTCAATAAACAAGTATGGCTATCTGGATGACCACCTCCCATGTTTCCAAGCACAATCCATCCTAAAGGCGTATTAGCAGCATATGGACCATCATCTTTTAAAGGCACTATTTCATCAGGCAATCCCAAATGGCAATGATCCAAACCGACAAGTATTTTAAGGGCTATTTTATTATAAGAGCATATAGGAACACTATTCTTCTTAATTAAATAGGCATTAAAATTGTGACTTGGTAAATTTAAATTCCTAACACCATATATATTTTTCAAGGCATACTTGTTTACATCACTAATATGCAAATCAACTACTACTGCTGACTATTGTGCCGATTTACCACCATACCAGATCAAATTCAAACGACTTTGTTTTTACTTGAGTGTCCACCCAAGGCATGAAAAACATAACCTCAATATCTTCATTTCACTCCATCTATTATGTGGTCCAAGACAATAATGACACTTTATTTGTTTACCATTACCATAAGCTTCGTGTAACACTACTTTTCTTTTCCCATCACTGTTAGGATGACTTAAGCTTGTATTTCCAACTTGAACACTTTTCACAAGATTTGCAACATGTTGAGGCCAATTACTAAAATCGAACATTGTTGGCCATTAAAGTTAAGCCCAATATAGCCGTTTACTCATAGACAGCCCTTGCACAAATTCTTCCATTAGGGTTGGATTCGATAAATGTTGCTGACCGTTCGCTTTTTTCAAAAATGCAGCCAAATTTCTCATCTTAATGGAGAATGGGACTAATTTATCTACAGCAGATTCTCCTATGGGCTGAATTTCTCTAATCTGCTGTAACTGGCAACGTATCAGCAAATCCAGACGAATATACTGCAATTTTAGCTGCTCTATAACTGTTGGCACATTTTTTGGATGGATGAGCAACGACTTCACACATTCTCTACCTTCACTGCAACTTCAGACAAATCTCAAAATTATCATACAAATATGCGGTTATAGAATGTTCAAGGGCAGACAAAAACATAGGCCAATCTTCAGGTATTCAATAAATCATAAATTTTAGGTTCGTTTGGCATAGGCAAATTAGCAGGCTGCACTTGTTGTAGCAGTCGACATAATTGACGTTGTTCCGGCGCCAATAGAACTTATCGGCTGTGTCGATACTACAACGGTAGATAAAACATTTTGATGAATAACACTTTTTGTCCCAGCATTTGTAGAACCACTTGCATTTTGGCTCATTGCTATCTGCAATCGAGGACTTTTTCTAATTGGTGATCGTTATAAATATATTACCTGCAGGAAAGGAATAACAAAAGTCAACATAATTATTCGTTTCGTTGGCCAATGAATCACAAACAATTCACACACATAAATATATTTATAAACCTTTATTAATTCGTGACCTATCACACTTTAGCTCGGCAGGCAAATATGACTCCTTATCCACAACTTAACCATCTGTTCGCTCCAAGAATGTGAAATAAAATACTTGTCACTAGCTGCGACGGTTGCCCATAAGGGGTGAATTTAACAACACAATTAAACGAAAACCTTTAATCAAATAAATATAAATTTGTGCGTGTATGTGCGAGCGTGCGTTTATTTCTAAAAAATAATATATAAATATTTACAAAAATACAATATAAACAGATTACTTACCGCAGTACTTTTCCTTTACGAACTGACCTAACTTTCAAAAATAAGTTCTTATGAACCTCAACACTGTTGTCTGTATAACTCATTTTCAATAACAATAAAAAGACTCCCAAAGAAGTTTCAAAATCTCAGGCCAGAAATAAGGTAAGATACGAACTAACCTGGCCAGTACTGCATCATAACACTATTAGTGTGACATTTTTACATTGGTGAATTGTGCAGGTGTGGTATTTACTAGACAATTGTTTAATTTATCTGCTGTTTGACGATCAGGTTTGACTTTGGTGGGTGACGCGTCAGATTGGTCATTGTTAGCGACTGACGCGACGATTGCACACGGAAACTGAGTTGTCAAGTTTGGTGGCTGATGGGGAGGACGGGAAGCGCTTCAAGCCAAGTACGCTGCTTGCGGCCCGTGCTGTTGCTATCGATGCCTATGAAAGCGGAAATGCTGCATCTGCAGCCAGCTCTGCTGGCACATCTGTTGTTGCATACACTTCGGCTGCCCCGAAGCCTAGGGAAAGTCGACCGCGGAGGAAGATGACGTCAGAATATGGCAACATTGAAGATTTAAGCGCCGTCACGACGAGGCTCCTGGAGAAGGTCATGGCCGACGACTTGGAAGAGTGTCTTGTCGCACTCGAGTTGGTACGAGGCCATTGAATGCATTTGTTGGCGGAGAATGAGCTCCTTCGTGGTAGTATTGATATCTACAAGTCCGGTGTGGTGGGCCAGGATGTATCCTCAGACACCTGTGGTACCACCTACTCCTGTGGCAACCCAACGTAATCAGACGCAGTTTCCGACTCTACCCGCTGCGCCAGGTGTTGTCTCGAGGCCAGTTGAAACTTGGTCGATTGTTAAGGGCAAGAAGGGTGTTACGTAGAAAAGGGTTGTCGAGAAGGTGATCATCGAAGTGCGCCAAGTCTGGGTGTCCGTTTGCATGAACTCCGGCCAACTCTGGATGGCGGTGCGATCATCAGGACCCCGTCTATCACGGAGAGTGTGAAGGTGACTACCAATGCGATGTTTGGAAAGGTAGGTTTGGTGGTGACCGTTAAGGACGAGGTAGCTCCGAAAGTGGTAGTCCAAAGGGTGCATCTGGAGATCACCCCGAATCAGTTCATAGAGGAGCTCTATGCTTGGAATTACAAGCATTAGATAATTCGTTAAGGTTTCGGAAGAATGTTGTGCTGGAAGGTAGCGATGACGCCATGCAGCTTTTGTAGATAATGGAAGGTGCTATGTTAAAGGTTTAGTTTTCTTGAAAGACAACATAATGCCATCCAGAGCTGCTTCAGATGCCTGGCCTTTGACCACATGGTCAGGGAGTGCAGGAAAAAGAAGGAAGTGTGCCGGACACTGAGCTTCTCGATACGCGAACGAGATCTACAGCCGTAATTGCAGTATCCTATAAGTCAGCATCTATTGTATGTTTGGGGGTTTTTGAAACCTTATCTTGGAAATATGGTTTCGGTGATACTCCTTGCTAGTAGTTATTGTGTAATCCTAGACCCAAATGCATGCTCTTCAATGTGGTTCTTGATAATGAGTAGTAATGCTCCCGCTTATGAGAACTATTGGAAAGGAGTTATACTTAGTAATTAGCTAGTGACTTATATACTTTTGATGGTTCTGGAGGTGTTAGTAACATTGACGTGACAATCGCAAATGGGGTTATGGATACAGCTTTTAATTTAAAGTTGAGGGTATGTAACAACTGGGGCGTTAGCGATTACAATCTCATTGGAGTATTGGGTGGAGGGACCAATACGTGGACTGCACTCTCCCCTCATTAGCAAGGTGGTTGATCTCCTAATTTTGGAGAGCTCGGAAGTTTCGATCAGTGTTTACCGAGTCAAGAGCAGGAAATCTTCGGGTATTGATGGTATGGCTGGAGAGATGTGTAAGTACATCTTTAAGGCCATACCCCAGTACTGGAATTAAATCTTTGGGAAGTGCCATTTCTCCGAAGCTTAGAAGATAAATAGAGTTGTAATCAGTCGTCTTCCGGTACTTAGAAAAGTATTGGAAAGGATAATGCAGTTTCGACTTGAGGAGTGTTACAATGAACGTCCTTCTGAGTTTCAGTTTGGTTTTAAGAAAGTAGAAGTGTATAAGATGCATGGCTATGTTAGCGTGTATGTCAGCGTGTAGAACCGTTTCGACGCTTGCTCTTCAGGTTCTGTTAGGTGTAGAACATTTTGACTTGGAAGTGACACGACGTGCTATCACTTTTAAGATCAAGAAGGGGCTACCACTTCTAGTTCATGATTGGATTTCTGCGAATGACTTGGTGAACTTGGAGCGCAGGGAAATAAAGACACTCATAAATGAGTGCATTGTTTCAAGGTAGCGAGCCCGATGGACCTAAGAATACAGTAATGTATTAATTCATACGTGACACGAATTTCGCACGTCGACGTCCGGACTTTGGGATTCTTACTTATGGACATGTTTCACTTAATCCATTTTTGCATAAAAGGGGTCTGTCCGAATCTCCGGAATGAGTTGTGGGATAGGATACGTGACTGTTGAGCACATCATTATGGTGTATTCTTACTATGGGGACATTAGGAGTTTAGATAGTATGGAAATAGCTCATACAGGGGCGTCAAGTGTTTGCTAGAAGCAGAATCAATCTGGAAGCAACACTGATATGTCTGTGTGGCTGTGGTTTAAACACAAATTGGGGGAAAAGACTAGGCTCGGTTTGGAGTTGCACATTCAACGAGGTGCCGAACCCCAAAAATCGGCAGGAGTTTTAAATTGGCTCCGCTGCATTTGGTGGCGTCGGTAGATGCATTGTATTTACCCTAAGCTTCGTCGTTGTTGTCGTTATTGAACAGTCTTCCACATAAGTTATCAAGCCAACTCTAGATGGAAGTGCTGGGAATTTCGAGAGGTAAAAATTAAACAAGAGTGGGACAGGACGAAACTCTACGAACGACTGACGGGCACTTTAGTAATTTACAATCCGTTGGGTATTATCGGGAATCTCGTCATTGGGTATTATCAGGAATCTCGTTAGTTTAGTCTCCTGGACCGCAGCAACTACGATGTTGTTCTTTCTCATAAATAGAGTTATCCACTTTACCCTGGAAACTGGAGACGGATTAAGGAATGACATGCATATCTTATCATAGTATGATGACTTTTAGAAATATTGCCATTTTTATGAAAAAATTATGGTGAAAAATACTATTATAAAATACTATATACATTATGAATGTCCGTCTTTAAGACCTTTTAAACGATAATATTTTATATGAATGATTCATAATATTTTGAAAAATTTTTTATTCAATTGTTCAGGGATCTAGACTAAAGTATTGCATAAATAATAATGTTAACATAGAAGCAAGGGGTAAATAACGTAATGTTCTTAGTAAAAAATAATAATTAACTGTACAGCTGTATATGAAAAGCATTTAAGTCAGTATTGCCATTTCATATGTAATTATACATATTGTGTGTAATTTTCATTTTCATATGTAGCCTATGTGTAATTGATTTTATATGTAACTTATTTTTTTTTATTTAAAATATTGTAATTACTAATTTCTAACACGAAATACTTTTATTGCCAAAATAGCCTATTTACATTATACCGAAATTGTAACCCAATTACTATGAATCTGATTATAAGTTCTTTTCAAATGTATATGGCGTATATATTTGAAAAATATTCAGATTTGATTCTCTGATCAAATTTATTCTATTGTAGATAATGTCAATCCGAAAACAAAAAACTCTTAAATGTTATATATTAAAAATAAATATTGTTTTCAAGTACTTCTTGTTTATAAATGAACTAACAAAATAAATATTTTTGTATACAGAAAAAAAATTCAGTTTTTATAAATTTGGTCCAATGTTATTTATTTTTAGATAAAAATAAAAATGCATGTAAAATTGTTTCTTTATAAGTGTAATTTAAAAGTCGTGAAGTGGCAACACTGCTTTAAATCTATTTGTAAACAATTTGTTCTAAACAAAGCAGACAATTCTTATCTACAGCTGTTACCAGCTCAGTTCAGTGTAGTTTTTTCGCATATAAAAATAATGTTCTGAAAGAATTATAGATTTTAATTAAAATAATTGAAAATTCAAAATTGTGTAAAAAGTGGTTTCAGTTGTACGGAATTCATTACAAAAAATTCGCTCTCTTGACTTAAATGGAGGATTTAACGCCCCTAACAAATCTTCATCAGGTATTTATGCAAAATGCAATAATCAGTCGTAAAGTATATGGTATATGTGAGTCAACGTTTATCGCGTCATGGTCATTGTCGTTTAAAGGCGGCATATATATATATATATATATATATATATATATATATATATATATATATATATATATATATATATATATATATATATATATATATATATATATATATATATATATATATATATATATATATATATATATATATATATATATATATATATATATATATATATATATATATATATATATATATATATATATAAAGACCAGATTATCAGCACGTAAAAACAACCCATCGAAGCAAACAACACCCCACTGTGTAATAACTGGACACCAACCAAATTTGTTTTGTGCTCAAGATCTAGTAGAAGCATTAAATCTACAGATTCGTCCACTCTTTCATTACTTAGTTTTTACATTTCCTTTCATTTAGCAATTTTTCATTGCAAATCGAGAAAATGAAAGAGCAAAAATATTGAAATATTACATTTAATTATTCTGGCCAATATCGTACGGATTACCAAAATGAAATGAAATCATTACCAAGTCAACTTTAATCTTTTAGTTTTTTGCTGTGATTTTATATATCAATTTTCAAATAGAGAATATACAAAGTGTTTTTTTTTTTGGCACCTCCCATTGTGTAGTTCTTGTATGACTATGGCTATATAGTTAATAACCTTATCAAATGCTTTTTCAAGATCTTCTGATAGGACCGTTTAATGTTTTTTTATTTTTTTAAGTTGATTTATAACGTAAATACATCCTTGTTTAGAAGATGTGCATTCTGTTCCTTTGCAATGCCTCTTTACAGTGAGCCCATAACCTTTGAGAAACTGTTTTATATAGAACTTTTTCTATAACGGGCAGTAGGGATATTGGTTTATATCTCTCAATACTGTTTGTATTTTTCCCGATTTGGGATATGGGGTTAGTATTTTGTGTTTCCAAGCATTTGGGTATAAATCATTTGCTATTATATTAGTATATAGTTTATAAATTCTTGATTTCATTTCCGTTGATGAGTTTTATTTTTTTTTATCATATAATAGCAAATTTTGTCCAGTACAGATGTGGATCCCTTGTGTATTCTATTTATTCAGAATGAGATAATGTTTATTTTTCTTTATAAATTAATGGAAAATCCATTGATATACAAATTGTTATTTTTCTTTCTTTATTGCATAACTAGCAGATCCGCTAAACTTCGTTCTGCCAAAAAAATGTTGCTTTGTATTGGCGATATCCCTCCCCCTGATGTTATCCTTCTTCTGTTTTGTCCAGTAAAACAGTTGTTTGTATCAAATTTTAGAACTCTTACTTACTTCTTTACATATTGGTTCCCTAGAAAAGTTTTTGTTCTTAAGATATTCAATAATCAATGTTTGTTTGTCGGATATATTGGAGTCATTCTGTGAAAATTTCATTAAAATTGGCAAGACGTTTTAGAATTTAAACGTTACATATATAGCTACATTGTATAGCTGGCATTATTTTTTATATACGACGAAAATAAACAGCACTTGTGGCAAGGCAAAAAGAAAGCATTCCAGTGCCGCCGTCAGTCGTCGTAACATTATTAACAGTTCTAGATTGAATTTGCTGTTAAAAATTCTTGAATATTCCATTGAATTATAGATAGATCAAGACCTTTATTCATTAAAAATTTTAAAGAATGTGAGTTGAGAAATATTTTTTTCCTTTTGTTCTAATCCTCAGCAAAGTTTTTTTGGTTTGGGTTTTTATATCACAAAAAATTTCTATTTTTTATGTCACAATAAATAGTTATTTAGATTTTTTGCAACTGTTGTTGATTTGATTGTTGTATTTGGAATTTTTGTATTGCTTGTTGTTGGTGCTATAGTTGCTTTTGTTTTTTGAATTACTATGTTGTTAGTTCTTGGTGAAGTTGTCAATGATGTTTTCGTCATTTTGTTGTTTAAAATAAAAAATGCGGAACGCTTCACGATTTTGCGCGTCAACATTCCGCAGGGGCTCAATATTGTTCCAATTTTAGTATATATTCTGCCGAAACAAGAACATATTTTTTATAATTGTTTATAAGAATACTTACCTGCATACATATGTATGTTACAATATAATAGTTTATAATAGTAATAGTATAATATAGTAATTAGTAAATAGTAATTATAATAGTGCAAAATAATAGTTTAATAGAAGTTGGATTGTTATGGATTTGATGAAACTTAACAATTTTATCGTGAAAGTTACGATGTTATAATAACGAAATAAATCTACAACTATCGATACATTTAGCGACAAAAAAAGGAAATATTTTATTACTGAATAGTAGTTAACGACAAAATTTGTCAACTTTTAAATTTTCAATATAATTAATTAACTAAATAAAATTTAATTTCTTGAAACCTCACAAAGTTTTAGAAGAAAATAATTTTTCTTTATATAATATAAAAATCTATTGATATTTTTTTGGAAAAAAATATAAAATCTTTAAATTTGGAATCAAGTTTGAATAATTCAATAACAAGTTATAAATTCTTAATTATAATAATTCGATTATTCCTTTCATTATTAGAAGTTATTTCGTTTATATTATGTTCTGTTTAATTAGTAGACTTTGTTTCATTTAAATCTATTTTGTTTAACAATAATTAATTTATTATTATTATTATTATTATTATTATTATTATTATTATTATTATTTTTATTTTTTTAAGGCTTAGAATAAAATCGAAAAAAGGGTGTATTGCTGTGCACGTTTTTATGATTGCAGTTTTTTGTTTTAAAGCATGTAAGTTTTTTATTTATTATATTTAAATTTTCTATTAAATATACTGTCATTGAAAATCTAAATTTATTTATTTATTTTTTGCATTGTTTTTCTTACTTTAATCTATTTATATTTACACAAAGTGTTTCAGGTTCTAAACAGTCTTTCAAAATTTTACTATATACACTGAAACAAGTGTTTTTGTTGTTCTCGAATTAAAATATAATGGGTGGTATTGATTTTATACGGCTATAATGAATTAATAATAATATTTGTTCATTTTAACAATCCACTAATTTAATGGTTGGTAAACATTTTGATTACATCATGTTAAAGTTATTGATAAACCCTGCCAAAGTCTCATATGCTTATTGAAAATTTGTGATTGTCTTTGAAAAGATTAGTATAGAAAAACTTAACATCTCTAAAAATTTTGTATTAGCAAAAAAGTTAAAAGATGTTTATGTCCTTAATGAAAACTCATCCACAACTGACAGTATCCAATGTGAAATTAATTAAAAAAATAAAAAAACACTTCCCATATATTATAACATAAATATTAAAGTTGCCAAAAAGTGTTTTACACCAATTTATGAAAGTGTATGCAAATACCACCATTATAGACCTCAAGATTGATCGCGAGCTTTTAACGGACTTTTTATTGAGTATACTGAGATATATTGGGATCGTGCGTCCCAATCCAGTACCCTGCATATAGCTAGGGATGGCATTATGCACTAAAAAGAAGTATAATTTTTAGTCATTCCCGCGACACCCGGTTTTTCGTACCGGAATGACCCGAAATTCTTCGGCTAAGGGCTGTCACCTCAGAAACGGAACCACATGTCAACTCAGTTAAGATGCAGCTGGTTTGGGCTGGTGTCACCTCAGGAATTGTTCTGGACTGAGTCATCATAGGGAATGGTCGGAGAACTTTGTTGCACAATGCTGCCAACAGCAACATAGTGATGGGTCATCATCATCTTCTTATGTAACTCCACCATCCTCTCCAACACAATCACCACAAATCCAGCAGCAACAACAACAGCAGCCACCTCTATAATGTCTATGTTCCGCCAGTATCTAGCTGTCCAACAGGCTATCGTCCCGATATTAGGTCTATATTGGATGGCAACATCCGATTAGTCCTTGGGGACTTTAACGCGCACCATCAGCTTTGGCACTCGAGGCTTGGGAACGACCAAAGAGGAGCGCTGTTAGCGGAACAAAAAGACGAATCCACCTTCTGCACATTGAATGACGATGCCCCACACGGATTATGGGTACTTGCGCTAGTTCGCCAGCTAATTGCTCAGCTGAACGGTGAAATCAGCAGGTTGGTACATGTGGACAAGCGGAATAAATGATTAGATCACCCTAGCAAATGCAACATAAATACTGGTGTAAATAAATTGTGGTCGACTGTCCGATCTCTCTCTAATCCCAAGAGGGAGGAATGATATGGTTGCGACTAAGTTTGCAAATAAAACCATTTCCGACCCTAAGGATTGCCTGCGAGCTTTTTGCCGACAATTTATTGAGTATCCGGAGAGAGATAAGGCGAAAATAAGTGAAAAGTGAAAAGAAAGTTGCAGACCATCTCAAGCGACGGAATATCAATGCTAATGTTAAAGAACCTTAGCGAGCGGGGAGTTGACAATGGTTTAACTTGTCAATGCAGAGCCTGTTAGTATCCGATGCCTGGAAAATGGGTAGAGTCATTCCCATTTTAAAACCTGGGAAAGATGCGAATGAGTGACAATCCTACAGTCCGATTTCCCTCTTGTCTCCTGTCGCAAAGACTCTTGAGGCTCTTCTCCTCCCCCAGCTGAACTGTCATCTTACAACAGCTCGCCATCAGCATGATTTCCACTGTAACCACTCAAATCGCGCATTGTTTGAATCAAGAAAAACCTTGTGAACGTATAACAATTATGGTGGCTCTTGACCTATCAAAAGCGTTTGATACGGTTCTCTTCCAGAACAACCTGCAGTCCACATTGCCGAACAATATGAAGAGATGGATTGTGAATTATGTGAGTGGACGTCAGTCATTTGTCGAATTTCGGGAAAAAAGTCGCAATCCCGTAGAGTTAAGCAAGGAGTTCCGCAGGGCGATGTGCTCCTCTCACCACTCTTGTTTAGTTTCTACCTCTTAAAATTCCAGCGACGCGATAACATATGCAGGCTACTGTACGATAACGGCTACGGGCCATAGAGTTGATGACCTTTGTGGTTTGGTAAATAGTTATCTCAGCGAAATCCACAACTTCTTCACTGCACGAAACTATAACACTCTTAACCACCTAGACAGAAGAGATAAATATGAATTTAGGCATCACTGGCGATGTAGTACAAATTCCGACAGTTAACTACCCAAAAATTTTGGGAGTTACATTTGATATCCTATTCACTTTTTCAGCATATGCTACTATAATCACGCACAAAGTACAAAGTTAAAATAAAGTCCTCAAAGCTTTAGCCGGCAGTACTTGGGGTATGGATAAAGAAACCTTATTGGCTACATATAAAACGATTTGCCGACCAATGGCGAATTATGCTGCTCCGTGACCGTGCCATGCCAAACCTACATGATACAAGGACCACATGATACACGTCATGTATTCAACTGCCAGTCCAATCCAACCTCACTTTGTCCTGAAGATCTATGGACACAACCAGTCGAGGTAGCCAGATTCCTAGGACTGGAGTTGAGCAACAACATGAACCAAAATTGATTGATAAATGTACTATTTATTTCCAGCTGTTAGTTTTTTATATACTTAAATAATTTAAAATTTTTTATTAAAGGATTTTAATTTTTTTTTTTTATTACTTAGCATACTTACAATATGACTGAAAGGCAACCTTTGCTGCTATCAGATGGTCGTTTTATACCTCGGCCTGGTACACGGAATTCATCTGAAGAGTTGGTTACCATCCAAAATGAAGAAAACGTTGGTAAGTAGATTAATTATATTGGCCAAAAATTTTTACAGTCAACATTTTACAGTATTGTTCGAAACCTTAGCAAATTTTTTAAAGTGAGTATTCATTGTCATATAATATTCTTTAAATGAATTCATGAAAACTTGAGCTGCGTTTTTCTCATTCGATCAATGCATTTCGTTTGAAATTTATGATCCAATTTGCTAATTTATAGTGTAGTATAGTATAGTATAGTATAGTATAGTATAGTATAGTATAGTATAGTATAGTATAGTATAGTATAGTATAGTATAGTATAGTATAGTATAGTATATTATAGTATAGTATAGTATATAGTACATATTTCTTATATTACTTTTACTTAAGGAGATAAAAAATTTTAAATATTATATAATAAAATATATAATATTAAAAATGTTTCCAGGGGAGGCATTTACTTTTATTGTTATTAATATTTTGTTATCAGGGTTTAAATAAGAAACTTCTTAGGACAATAACAACAATTGATATACTCCATATGAATTGAAGTGAAGTTAGTTTTGTTTAATGATGAATTTAAGTTATAAATATAAATATAAATATAAATATAAATATAAATATAAATATAAATATAAATATAAATATAAATATAAATATAAATATATATATATATATATATATATATATATATATATATATATATATATATATATATATATATATATATATATATATATATATATATATATATATATATATATATATATATATATATATATATATATATATATATATATATATATATATATATATATATATATATATGCTTATGATAAGAGGTATCCCCCATACAAGGCACATTTCAATTAATAACAACCCATTTAAGTTCGCCATGTCTACTAGTAGTGAATATACGAAAAACTTTTCTATAATTTATTTGAAGGGAACATTTCAGAAAATGAATAGTTACTGTGAAAAGTTCGAACAATTCTGTATTATATATTTATGATTAATTTTAATAAATATCAACAGAAAATGAAAACAAGAATGAATATAATCCGTCTATGCATCGTAACTTGGATCATCCAACATCTAATCTGGATACAATGATACATTTGCTGAAGGGTAATATCGGAACGGGTATTTTGGCAATGCCGGATGCTTTTAAGAATGCTGGATTATATGTTGGTTTATTTGGTACTTTAATAATGGGGGCAATTTGTACACACTGTATGCACATGTTAGTACGATGTTCTCATGAGTTATGTCGTAGAATGCAGTATCCTTCGCTAAATTTTTCTGATGTTGGATATTGGTGTTTTGAAACTGGCCCGTCTTCATTAAGGCGATATGGAAGCTTAGCAAGGTTCGTTTTTAATAATTATTTTTATATTTCTTATTTGTACATTTTTTTATTTTACTTTGTCATCCACAACTGCAGTCGATCACTTCCGTGCTAAGATTTGTGTGTAATATATTTCCACATGAAGGAATATATGGTTAAATTTTAGGAAAATATGCTATACATATACAGATCAAACGTTTTGCTGAGTTAAAATGTTAAACATCGCTTCTAAATTAACTTATTTTTTAAACTCCATCATTGCTAGTAAGTTGAACAGGCAGCTCCTGAAATATAAGTAAATGAGACCTCTTGTCTCCTAGAGATCCCACTGTATTTACCTAATAAATAAAAAATATACAAAACATTAAGAAGGAATTGCCGCCACCATATTGCGGATGTTAACACAGTCTCTTCAGTTTAGACCAAATAAACCTTTTTAAAATACATGATATTTCAATTTTATACTTTCGTTAAGCCAATTCGAAGAACTCGTTTTCCATGTGTTACTCAAATAACTCCAAATGTTAACACAGTCTCTTCAGTTTAGACCAAATAAACCTTTTTAAAATACATGATATTTCAATTTTATACTTTTGTTAAGCCAACTCGAAGAACTCGATTTCCATGTGTTACTCACATAACTCCAAATTCAATCCATGGAATTGGTTGATATGCTCCTATCTTTGAAAAGCGATCTGCAATCAAGTTGTCTTGGCTAGTCCCCCATGTACTCGAACCCACATCTCAGTGCAATTATTAAATGCTGCGACATTAGATGTAGGGATTTACGAACTATTTATGATGTAGTGAACATTATCCTTAATATTATTGGGTATAAATGTCCAACATCCTCACGAGAGTTTTTTACAAGAAGGAGTACTGGATAATTGGCCTTAAGTATTTCGTTTCAAGAGCGAGGCCTTTCCGCTTTTAGAAATGAAAACGACTTTACAGACTCAACATTCACGGAAAATGAATGAAAGACAAGGCATGTTAATCAGCCAGGGAAAAATAGATCCCGTTTGGTGTCTATAATGGAGTGAGGATATTAATTCTATCCTGTATTTATCATTCGCATCTCTGCCCGAGTGGATTTAAGCAAGAAAACTTCCTCCAGGAATTCCCTTTCACATTTCGGAGAGCAACATAAAGATCTAAGAGATATGTATATTATAATAAGTATATTTTATAAAAATTTAAACAATTGGAGCTTATAACGAAAAGCAATAAACGTGATATCAATTGATAGCGGATAGTGCTGTAATATAAAATAATCTGATTCAATTTTTTGTCATTTCATTCATTGCAAAGTGTATGCGTGCAAAATAAAACCAAAAGTAATTAGTTATATTTTTTTCAACATTAATAATGTATTAAAATATACAGTTAATGTTGTAGGCTTGATGACGTTCAAAAAACGAGTAAAAGTTTAGAAAAAACTTAAAGTAAAAAAGGCTTAAGACAAGGCATAGGAAAATACCGTTAGCGGTATTACTAGTTAGGATTTATAACACAATTACCACCCAATTGTGAAACAAAAGTAGTAGAATAAATCCTAACGTAGTATTAGAGAAAACAAGGAGTATTAATATTTTTCTTTAATTTTTTTATCCTCAGAGTTTCAATAATAATAGAGTTGGAAACTCAATTATAAAAATTAGATAATTTATTGTAAAAGGGTACAATGTTGCCCTTCACGAGTGGTTTCGTTCAATTCAGAGAGGAGGAAGACTTGTTCATTCTATTCTAAATGAAGAAGTATATATAGCAGTGATCAGAATCTTTGATCAGATGATCAATTATTTCAATAATCAATTTATTGTCTAAAACTTCCTGTCTGTCAGACTAAAAGAATGTCTTTGATATTCTATTGACAACGAGGGTAGTTATTTCCAGTATAAAATCAAAACCTCACTCTTTCATTGGTGTCCGAACTTCTTCATATAGTATAATGGACATTCCAACATTTTTTGGTACATGACGCTTGGATGCAGCTTTTACAATCTCGTGAAGTGCATCCTCGTCATTTTTCGTGAACATTACACTATAGAATTTCCATCTACACGGTGTCGAATTATAATGTTGTTTTTGGTTTTGAGTATTAAATTTTGTTCTATGTGATTCCCACGAGTTTATACTTGAGAGGATGAACCATCCATGCAGTACCTAAGTACATAGACTAGGCAACCGTTGTATGGTGGCTTTTCCGGAACTGGTCCGTACTATAGAATGAACAAAGAAACCACCACTGTATCCCATATCCTACACTATCAGAGTAGTATAGTGTTCTCCCTCACTATCTAAGACAATATCACTTTATAATGTCTATATTCTCTGTAAAGACTAAGACAGGAGAAAACAGATTATAAGATTTTACCAAAATATTTCATTCGATTGTTATATAAAGTGTCGTATCTCTAGTTTGGTTTTCGTGAAAAGCGCTGAACAGTGAAGCAAGTTATATTTAGATATTTCGGTTCATAGACTGGTGCTTTCAGAGGTTTTGAACTAAAATTGTCTACACATTTTCAATCGCATTCATATCAGAAGATTGTTTCGGCGATTGTATTATTGCGAAATTCCAAATAAGCCATGATTGCAAAATATCCGTTATCCCTTTCAATAAATTAGATTTTAGGATGTCTAGATAAATATTTGTATCCATCGTACTTTCAATAAACTGCAAGTTTCCTACGCCCATTTGTTTAACTGTTGCTTCCAAATATATAATTGACAATCTCAACTAAAAAAATAAATTTGGACTCATTTCCAAAAAACCTTTTCTCAAAAGTTGTCTTAGCGAACTTCAATTTCATGCATGAAGCGATAAAGTATACTTTGCATTATAAAAACCATTTCAGCAATTTTTGTGCTTTTTAAAGTTTAAACAAAAGTTTCTGAAAGGAATGCTACCAAAAATTAAGATGTTGCTGATCATAGTGGGAATGTTGAAAAAAAGTTTATGTACTAAAAGTAATAATTTCTCAAAAAGTTCTTAGTGTGATAAGCAATATGCAGTTGAGACAAAAGAAGTCAATCAATTGTTACATCGAAACAAATCAAACGAAACAAAAAATGTTGCTTCCATTCATAAGAATTTATAATTTGAATTTATAACAAAGTGTTATTTACATCATGAAAGGAAAAAACCTACAAACGGCACGAAGAGAAATATTAGACTCTTGTAAAAAGAGAATTGAAGAGCACAAAAAAAGTTGTTCAAAAATGTGGGAGATTTAATAAGGGGACTACTTGTTCGAGCAAAGTGACAGAAAGCGCTATAAAAACGTTAATGGATGGATTTTCGAAAAAGGTTCAAAATTTCATCACTAGTGATTAAAGCTATAATTTTTTTGTAATAATAATAATAATAATAATAATAATAATAATTTCAATCAAATAAAAGATAAAATGTTAACTTTCCTTCTTATTAGAAAAACTTAATTTAATACGCTTTTAATTTAATCGAGAAAAATATTAACTAATAATTAAGTTGTCTATTAAAATGCTTTCAATTTTGATTGAATTTGATTTGGTATAATTTAAAATATTCATAAACATTTGGTAGTACTTTTCATTTATATACACTATAATTTTTTTATTTCGATCTAAAAACTGGCAATAAGCTTTGTGGTTTCGTTTTTTTTTAACATATATGCATGTTAAGAATTTTTCGATCTCATTCCTTATTTTTGTATGTATGTTATAATATTCGAAAATACTTTGATTGAAATACATAGATTTTCAAGTAAGGAAACAGTTAATTTCAAATATTAGCGTTATTAATATTTAACTACCATGTTTGTATTTTTGGTATAGAATACTCGGTTATGTAAAAATTCGATTTTAATAACGGATATGACCTAGAGATATTTTAATTGTGTTTTAAAATGAATTATTTGTACACACAGAAAAAAATCAATTTAAAATTATTCAAAATATAAATAATTTAACTTTTTAAAATTTTGCTTCATAGACAAATAATTTAACATTGTTTTACGGTAAATACAGCTTCTTGAGAACATTCTTGAATTTTTACTACTTGAAATTTTTGTACCTAATACAACGATAAGTTAAAACAATGTTCTTTAAATATTACTTTTATGTGTTTTTTTCAATTGAGGTGTTTTTTTTTATTCTGTCATTTTTTGCAAAAACATTAATAATATATAAATTACACACACGGAAAAATTATATTCAGAAACATTATTAATTTTTATATGAAATATGAATTATTAATTTTAATATGAAAACGAATGTTAATTAATATTTTAAATATTAAATTACTTGTCAAAATTATGTACACAAGATAGTTTAGAGCATTTCCTTCCCTGTATGGAAATTATCGAGTTATTTATGTGTTTAAAAATTTATCACAAAAAAGTAATTTTAAAAATTTATCGCTGTATAATTTTATGTATTAATACCGTAAGATGCATAATATTATTTCACCACAAACGTAAAAACGTTCAATTTAAACTAAATGAAAAAATATTATTCAATCTTAAGTAAACTATATTCAGGGTTGATTTTGTTTCATGTTTTATTTTCTGTGTGTTGTCCTCTTTACAAATCTGGTACGATGCAGCTAATAATTATATTAATCTAGCTGATTTCAACAAAGCATTTGATAAGGTCATTTATTGGCTATAATTAAGAAAATAAGGATAAGGATTTACCTATCGTTGCATTAAGTAACTCATTGTATACTCTATACTCATTTCAATAAGAGAAAGATATAATTATAAAATATATATTTTGGCTAAATCGACACAGATTTTGATGCAAGAATATACTTTGGGTCTTGGAGGATTTTTACTTCTTGTTACGTACTGAATGGCAAAGTTAATGTAATATAATTACAATAATAATAACTTTTATTAAAATTGCATTTCTGTGGTATTTTTTGAACTATAACTTGTATGATCTGAAATGTTAAGACAGATTTTGAATATAATACATATAAATGTACCGTATGTTTAATCTATTTGTTGATGGTCTCATCTTGAATCTTTTATGGAAGAATTAAAAAGTTAGATCTGAGACAGATCGAACCTCATCATAACCTACTAGATTAAAGTTTGTTGAGTAGTAATTGACCTATTCGATTGAGAACGGCGAATATAGCAGACCGGATCAGGGGCTAAATCATTTGAATATAGGTGTTTTTTATCCCATATGTCCATTTCAATATTAAGACTTCGAATACTTATTGTTATTTTTCTACATTTTGTTAATTTTGAAATGATATCGAGAATACGTTAAGTAAATTTTTTTGGTTTGTTCTAGAATCTTTTTAACTATTTTATTTATTTAAATTACCACAGATTCAGTATGAAATTATTAATCATTTTGTATTTTTATATTAATAGGAGAGTAATCACAACGTTTTTATTTGTAACTCAAATGGGCTTTTGTTGCGTTTATTTCCTCTTTGTGGCCTTAAATATAAAGGAAGTCATTGATCATTATTTTGTCAAGCTGGATGTGCATGTTTATTTATTGTTGATGCTTATTCCAATGATCTTCTTAAACTTGGTAAAAAATCTTAAATATCTGACTCCGGTTTCTTTATTAGCTGCAATTTTAACTGTAGCAGGATTGGCCATCTCATTTTTTTATATGCTAAAAGATATACCACGCACTGATACTGTTAAACCCATATCGTCTTGGTCAACACTACCCTTATATTTTGGAACTGCTATATACGCATTTGAAGGTATTGGTGTCGTACTTCCATTAGAGAACAATATGAAAACACCAGAGAATTTTGGAGGTACTACAGGAGTTCTTAATACTGGCATGGTAATCGTAGCATGTCTATATACATCTGTCGGCTTTTTTGGATATCTTAAGTATGGAGATTGTGTAAAAGGAAGCATTACATTGAATTTACCTCAGGATGATATGTATGTATAAAATTGATTTATGTGGAATATCTTATTTAAATGTTTATTTAACACATATGCAGACTTTCTCAATTGGTTCGAATATCTATGGCGGTTGCTATCTTTCTTTCTTATTCCTTGCAATTTTATGTACCTGTAAATATTGTGGAACCATTTGTGGAAAGACAATTTGAAACCCCTCGAGGAAAATATTTAGCTGCAACAACATTGCGTATCGTTTTGGTAACTTTTACTTGTAAGAGAATTGATAGAAGTGCACACTTTAAAGAAAAAAATAATAACATTTTAAAATATTGCAGTTATGTTGGCAGCTTGTATTCCAAATTTGGGTCCAATTATTTCGCTAGTTGGTGCAATAAGTAGTTCAGCATTGGCTCTTATTGCACCACCTTGTATAGAAATCATAACATTTTGGCCTATAGGGTTTGGTCGTCTCAAGTGGATTTTGTGGAAAGATATTGGAATTCTTATTTTTGGAATATGTGGCTTTGTATTTGGTACCTATGCAAGTATTGCTCAAATATTAAATCCAAACATTGTTTAATCCAAACATTGTTTAATCCAAATATTGTTTAATCCAAAATGCAAATAAAAGAAGGATTATATATATATATATATATATATATATATATATATATATATATATATATATATATATATATATATATATATATATATATATATATATATATATATATATATATATATATATATGCATTTAATTCGTATAGTTAATGTTATATATAGTTATAGATGATTTTATTACACTTTTTATTTATGTATATCTCACAGCATGTGTACTTTATACTAGACCTGTTCTGTTTTATTTTTACCAACTTATATGCTCAAACAATGTCATTACCAAAATTTCCCCCTTTTTAATTTAAGAATAAAACAAAATTTTTGTCTATATAAATCATTACAAACAAGTAAAATAAACATTTTCCGATTTATGACATCTTTGCAGCGTAAGATATATCTCGTTTGTGTTTTGTTTGTTATATAAACATTTTTAACTATTATAACTGCGTATTTTTTATATCAACAATTAGTTTTTTTATAAAATTCTTAAGTCAACATAAACGGAATTCCATCTAAGTTAACTTATATAATTGTTCACACAATTCCATTATTTGTTTTAAAATTAAGCTACGTTCACATTCTTATATTTGATAAAAAAATTTTCGTGTTTACAGAAAAAAGTCCGATTATACCTACATCTGTTCATTGCTGTGAAACACGTATTCACATATTAAATTCATATTCCGTAAAGTTTTATTTATTTTCGGATTAAATTTAATAATCTATAAAAAATTGAAAGGTATTTATCGCGTTATTTAAAGGAAATCAGGGCCGAAAATTTCATTGGAACAAGTTATTGAAATATTTTTTCAATTTATTTCAATCACCCATATTTCGCAGTTTTTCCTAATTCCTTCATTATAATTTCATAAACCCACCTAGATATCGATAAATGCTTTTACAATTGTATGCCAGATCGGCAAGGTTTACAAATGTAACAATTAATTTTTACATTAGTACTGGCATATTTGTTATTTTTTCATCAGTTTTATATGAGACCAGCAGTCCCAGCAAACGTTTTTTGCAAGAAAAAAAGGAAGTCGGAAACATTAGTGTTGTGCACGACTTAAATAGATAATTTGATTTGTATGGGGTGTACCTCTACACTTGGTCTTATCCGTTCTACGTTTTGTCTGGTAAAACCGAGCTTTAAGAAAGTGATAAGGGCCAAATTTGAAAACTTTAACTGTTATAATTCTTTAATTCACCCCACGGTCTCCTAACCCTGGTGTTATTAGTTTCACGTTTTGTCCAATAAAACAGTTTCTCGGTAAAGTTATTAGAACCCAATTTGAGAACTTTCGTCGTTACAGTTTTTTAGATATTCGATACCCGCCATTCGCTTTGAATGGTGGGTACCCTTCCCCTGGTACTATCGGAATTTTTTATAGTCTATTACTTTCTGGTATATTGGGATCATTCTGTGAAACTTTGAGCAATATATATATATATATATATATATATATATATATATATATATATATATATATATATATATATATATATATATATATATATATATATATATATATATATATATATATATATTATATATATATATATATATTATATATATATATATATATATATATAGATATATATATATATATATTGTGTTGATAATTTATTATAAAATAATATTTTGAAATTTTACTTTATAAAGAATCGTTAAACTGTTTTTGAATACGACCGAAAATATTTAACTAAGAATTCATATAACTAAGAATATTTTAATATTTAAAATTACCAAATCTAAGATATAATTATAATAAAATTAAATATTAGGAAATTTAAATGTTGTTTAATAAAAACATATTTTTAAAGTTAACAATATTTTGTTTTATTTTGTATGAATTGTAATTGTAGATTTGATAAGGGAATACGGGTTTAACATGATATCAAGTAAAACGAAAGCAATCTGCTTTGAGTTAAAATCTTATAAATTATGTGTTCATTTTGGTGGTTCATTACTCAACTTGGTTTATAAATTGAAATTCTTTGAAGCGTTCGTAAATTTAAAATTTTAAGAATTAAATTTTGTAAAAGGCATATCAATTTTATTTGTGCCCGTATAAATTGTTGTTGTAATAGTTCGGCTGTACCTGATAGTTCTTTCTTGGAAATTTTTAGTTTTTAGTTTATTAGTTGTTAAAGGCGTTTGTTACGCTGGGTTGATAATCTTTGGTAGAATGTAACTTGGGTCGATCGGAAAACATAGATACATTTGTCGTGGGAACGCCCATGAATTTGTACTTTCCAACGGTTATAAGGAAGCGTGTATCGAGCTCTCTACTGATGTCGCTCTACAAAAACATATGCCTAGGTACTTATAACTGAGAAGCTCAAGTTTCTCAAATTGCTAGTTTGAAATAAATAGTTTGGAAAGAGTTATTACTATATTACAAATTAATTCATTATTAACTCGTACAAATTAATTTTAGTTTCATTAAATTTGTTATTATTTTCTTATTTATTTTAAATTTATGTATTTTAAAAAATAGTATGTATAGAGTAATATGTAAACGGCATTTGGCCCAAAGGGCTTGTTTTTTTCATTTGTAAATAAATAAAAGAATGCCACAGGATCATATTATGCTATTGTAATTGATTGATTTGGTTTTAAAGATTAAATAGTATCGAAGAAAAATTCCATTTTATGAAAATTTGAAAGTATAAAATTATAGTTTTCCTTGATTTTATTTAAAAATATATATTTCCAGAATTGTTTGAAAAAGTAATTAAGGAAATAAATTCGACATAAATTTATTTTAAACTACATTCCAATTTATTTTAAACTTTATTCCAACTCAATCAGGTAAGATCTATTAAAATTTTCTACAACAGCATTAGCCTCTACAAACTGTTGATTTATTATATTTTGTATATATACAAATACATCTATATTTGGTAAATCTTCCTCGAGTGATTCACCTTACCTTACTATGGGTAAGGTGAACCAATTGATTTCCACCCAAGCTTGTTACAAAATTTTATAATTATAATAAAAAATCTGTTTATTATTGCCAAGGATATTTCACATACTGTGATATGCTGGAACGACATTTTTTCATAAAAATTATAAAACTTCAATTTTGGAGTCGGAAGTGATGTTTAAAGAAATTTTTCGTTTTTTTTTTTTTTTTTCAGAAAAATTACAGTGTTTTTTTGAAAGTGAAATTATGTTTTTTTACAAATTTAATTTGTGCAATATAAATCATTTAGCTAACCTAATAGATCATCAAGTATTTGTGTAGAAGAATTTCGACAGGAGGGAAGTCGACGTGAGGTAAGATTGTCTCTCATTCTCGTCTTTCCCAGTTTTAAGTATTGGAATGACTGCCCATTTTTAGACACCAGGTATAGTAAGGTTCCGCTAACCAAGGTAACTAAACAAATATATATATATATATATATATATATATATATATATATATATATATATATATATATATATATATATATATTATATATATATATATATATATATATATATATATATATATATATATATATATATATATATATATATATATATATATATATATATATATATATATATATATATATATATATATTTAATAAACAAATAATAAAAAAAATGAATTATATTAATAAAATCTTAAATTTATTTACATATAAAGAATAATATTAGACAAGCTTTAAGTTGTTAAATCTTAGTTTATCTAGAGAGAAATAAAATTTGCCCGAATTTACACTTCGTTACAACATTTTAGAATACAACTTTATGAAGTATTTATGTTATACATATGTATAATAAAAATGTTACATTAAGCAGAAATCAAAAATTCACTGGTAAAACATATTATGCACTTGTTAACCACGTAGGATATATAAACACAAGAATGAATAATATCGCAAACTTGCTATAAATTTCATAGGTTGAAATTACCAGCAAATACTTTTTTCTTGTATTATTTGACTAAAGGACTGCCTTGCAATGTACCTGAAATAATAAAAATAATGTTAAATATTATTAAATTATTAAATTTAACAAAATGTTTGTGTTAAATTTAAAAAAAAATGTTGTTTGAACATTATTAATATAAACAAGGAACTTATTTTATGCAAACAAAATCAAAATATTTAAATCTCTGCAAATTTTTTATATTTTATACACAAAATATAGTAATTAAAAAAATAGTTATTTATAAAAAAACGAACGCAATTTTCCGCGCTTTAAAACAATTTTTTTTCTGTAAAATATCTAAATATATTATTTTATACATGTTCCCTTCAATGAAATCTATATATCCGACACCTGTTCCGATAATACAAACCAAAACACTTCTTCCACCATCGTTCTTTGCTTGAAGGCTTCGTATTTGGCTTCCGCAATTGATATAACCTTGCGTCGAGCCTAAGTGGATGATGGCAAATTTTATTTTTTCGATGGGGTTTTCCAATTTTAAATGGTAAATAAATAGTTCCCACTGTTTCACTGTTGTGCGCTGACCCATATTAAAAAATATCTATAACTTACTTAACTTCAAAAAAGGATTATACACAATGCTTTGAAATCTAATGAATGTATAAAGAAAATAACGGTACTATTTTACAGAAACATTTCTTGAGACTATAAGGCATAGTAATAAACAAGTAGGCTGTGCCGAATCTTAAGTACCCTCCACCTTTAATAATATGCAAAAATTAGAGTGAGTTGAAGATGTATACGTAAATTTAGTTATATATATTGACATTACATTTAAATAAATGTCTGAATTTCGATTGGAATGACCCACATTTAAAAACCTTTTAAGCCTAAAACATTATTCTAGGAAGTAGGATTATAAGAAAGTAATAACCAAATATTTTAACTAAAAATGGTAAAGATTTATATATTAAAGACAGTTTACAAATACAATTGTACAAAATTTTAATAAAATTGACGATTTTGAATAAAACGAGTTAAAGTCGTTTTATTTAAATTTTCTGTACCCCTCATCTTTGCTTATATGGAATTATAAATTATTGATTACTCCTATATATTTATACTAGTATTGTTTTAGTGAATAAAATTTTTCATGCATATGTTTATATGTTGATTCATATAAAGGCTAAAGTAATTGCTGTCATAAATGCTTAAATAACAAAAATATTAGCAAAGTTGAAGCATATAGAAAAGTCGGCATGGCCAAATTTAACACTTTAGCTTGTTCTTTTAATTTTTATTAACCTGACTGTAAAAAAGGTTATATTGTAAAATATTAAAAAAATGACCCCTGGTCCACTAAAAGTTTCCTCAAATATGTTTGCCATATTAGGCGACTTTCTTGAGCAACTCCAACTTCCACCAGTGAGAAATAATATTCCTTTTAGTAATCCAAACTATCTAATTATAACATCAAATGACAACGGATTGAGGAAATTAAGGCCATTCATAATTTATCGTGGATTAAATGCAATTTCAATACTTATTGATTCAATTGGCCAACTAAGGCATGGAAATCTACTCATTTTGGTACGAAACACGTTATTGCTAATAAATTTTTGAAAGCAAAAACATTGCTTTATATGTGAATAATATTTAAGGTGTTGTTTATGCCCCCCGGTTGAAAGCTGTATCCGAAGCGGAAATAGTAACTCAATTGTGTATTTGCAATATATAAAAATACATCTAACGCAGATGATGGTTCTAACTATTTTAATGGAAATATGGTTCTCACATTTAGTATTTATAACTTATTGTTGTATAATGTAATTTTTGTCTTGTAAATTTTGGCTGGTACAATGTAAAGGTAAAATCTTACTTCCCAAATCCCATGCGTTGTCACAATTATCAACTCTTGGGACATATAACAAATAACGTTTGTGAAGATAAATTTTAAAATTTGATCCTAGACATAAACCTTTTCACTTAACAGTACATCCAGTTATCACAATCCATAGCCAGAATATTTAACAGAGCGACTTTCATAGTAAATTTTGAAAAATGTCAAACTTAAAATCTCAGAGGATAATCAAGGATTCCAGGAAAATGGGGCAACATGAGTTGATGAATCCAAGTGGAAATGGTGGCCAGTATCTCCAGTTATCACAGGACTCATCCACCCATGTTGTCCCGTTTTCCTGAAATCATTTATTATCCTTTGAGATTTTAAATTTAACATTTTTTCAAAATTTACTATGAAAAATCGCTCTGTTAAATATTTTGACTATGGACTGTGATAACTCTAATTATTCCCCACCATTTCCACTTGGATTTATTCGGCCATATTGTCCCGTTTTCCTTAAATCGTTGACTATCCTTTGAGATCTTTCAGTTCTGGTAACGGATATGGAGGCCAGGAAGGTTAATGTACATGCGTCATTCTCTTCGGAATATCAGGACGTTCTTGAGAGATTTTCGCCTCTTGATCGTGCTTTACAATTGATAGTCCATAAGGGTAGCTATGAATTCGCTTCGACAGGAATTTCCGCTGATGAGATATTTGCGGTGAAGACACGTTTGGTAATTCAGTCTCAAGTGTTTCATTTCTCTGAGGATTATCAAATTCTTTTATTAGGAAAACGTATTCCATCGACTAGCTCATTTAGATCACTTAATTCTTTTCTCGATAACAATCTCGTTATGAGGATTAATGCCCTTCACTTACTTAGAAAAACATCATATTATATTACCATATGCTTCTCGATTTACAGTCCTACTTGCGGAATTTATTCATTTGATTACCATTCACGGCGGAAATCAGCTAATGATAAGGATTCTGCGAATTGAATTTTGGGTCCCTGGGTTGAAAATTCTGATTATAACTGTTTTAAATAGATGTAAACGATGTATTTTAGATAGGAAACAAATTTGAGAAAAAAAATTTAATAAGACCTTTTATTACTACTGGGGTGGATTTTGATAGTCCCTTTAATTTGCGTAATTTCACTGCCCGTTCTTGTAAAAAGTTTGCATTTTTGTTTGTTTTTTAACTAAAGCAGTTCATTTAGAAGCGACTTCATATTTGTCAGTGGACGCTTTTCTAGCTGCCTTTGATCGATTTATTGCTAGACGTAGCTGTTCCTGTATCGTATTTTCGGATAATGGTACTAATTTTGTCGGCGCTTCTAACAAAATTGACATAGATTTTTGAACTTTTTTGAAAGAGAGTCAAGCTCGAATGTGTTCTGCTTTCGGAATTCAAGGTCTATCGTAGCGCTTCATTCTTGTCGGATCTACTCATATGAGGGTCTATGGAAAACGGTTGTAAAGAGCTTCAATTGCATTTTCGAAAGGCATCTCAATCAGGCTTTCACTCGCTAATTCTTTCGCCGATGGAAAGATGAATATTTGTCTATCCTACATAAACGTTACAAATGGAAATTTCCGAAACGCGATATAATTTTATAAATGATTTAGTTGCTATTCGACGCGAACAATTATCGACAAATAAGGAAATCACAAAATTGGTCGTTTTGACCAATTAAAAAATTATATAATGAAATACTTATTTTTTATTTTTTTGAGGATTCTTTGTTGGAAGAGTATGACGATGCCTTGGAAGCATCGGGTCAGGAACAGGTTCTGCAAACGGATCCTCTATTCCATATATATATATATATATATATATATATATATATATATATATATATATATATATATATATATATATATATATATATATATATATATATATATATATATATATATATATATATATATATATATATATATATATATATAATATATATATATATATATATATATATATATATATATATATATATATATATATATATATATATACATATATACATATATATATATATATATATATATATATATATATATATATATATATATATATATATATATATATATATATATATATATATATATATATATATATATATATATATGCACAAAGTGTGGTCTGACCTTAACAATTTATCATACATACATACTCGTTCATTGCAGTTATTATATTAATTTCGATAACCCCTATAATTTTAATCATTATTATTCCATATCGTATATATTATAAGTTTATACATATTTTTCTCACTGTTTATCATCTCAGTTGTAAATTTATAATATCACCACTTAAGGTCCAATTGTCATTTTTGTCATTTTGTTATTATAAAAACGGTATTGTTTTGCAGCAAAAATGTTTATTTTAAGTCTTTTTTGACCATTTATGGGAATTTCTTTTCACTTTAACATTCTACGAGTTATGTTGATTTTATTTTTGAAGAATTGAGTGAATCAAATAAACTGACAATGACTGTTATGTATCCCATGCAATAACAGTATATTTTATGAAATATATGCTTTAATATAGTGTAATTGTACAATAAATTTTTCACATTTAAAAAGGCGACATACCAATGGTAATTTTATGGTGCAGTAACAATAAAATAATTTAGAAGACAAGGTAAACGATTAGGTGCAGAACCTGTGGGAGGAAAAGTTCTTGAAGAAGGATGGAACGGTACGTGATTTATCATATCCAAAGCAATTTTAATATCACTTTAGTTATAGAATAAAAACGACGTTTAAATAATTTATAACGGAGTGAGTTATTTTTAAATATTTATTTATTTAAATATTAGGACAAATATAATGTTTTCTCCGGTTTAATATGATAATTATCTATCAGGGTTTGAAATCGCATCCCAATATCTAAACTCTAAACGATAAGTTATCACTATAAACTTAAAACTATTTATTGCACTCTCTATAAAATCTCAAATAGAGCAAAGTTTATAACGATGATTGTTTACCGAAAACAACATAAAGTGAAAAGTGGAAGACTGGTACATTACATGTCATTTCGGATCAATTAGACACCAATGTATGTAAAGTTATTGTTATAATTTTATATAAAATAGTTAAAAATAAAATATCTTATTACTTACTTTATTGTATGTGCTGGTAAAGATGAAAGAAATAAGAAACTAACTATATTATCATTCGAATCTATTATTGTCATACATTTATGAGTATCCAGTGAACAAAACTGACAGCTTAGTTCGCAAAATTGGCTGAAATTACTTTTAAGGAAACTGATTTTTACAAAGGAATCATCAAATATTCTCCTTAATAAATCCATATTTTGACAATCTCCGAGATATCGTTTGGTAGATGTACTGTGATGAATATTGGATGCAAGTATACATTTACGTGTATTACTGTTTGCAATTATAATACCAACAACGCTAGAATCTAGTTCAATGTATTTGGGTAAACATCGTGTTATTGAGCTTTCCATACTGAACAGCAAGTTTGATTCACCACGAAATGTATTTTCTGCAATATCATGCAAGATTCGTAATGAGGGCTCAGTACCACTAATTACACATAAGACACTATTTGGGGAAACTGGTAGAGTGATAAAACGATATGCAACCTACAACAAAATGTGAACAATATTCTCATTTAAAGTTTGTAATAAAATATAAACATTATTGTAATTAATTATTGATTTTTATATAAAAAATATGTATATATGTTTTATTTCAAATGTCAAGCCCTGCTGTGTAATACCTACACCACAATGTTGGATAATCTTGGCATATCGTAGTCAATTTCAATAAGTATTGTCCATAAGCCAAAATAACGTGACAATTTTCATTGAGATATCTTCAGGGAAAACCGGACGTAAGTCGTCAAATCAACTCAGAATTTGATTCTGAGTCTAAAACGAAACATATTTTTTTTAAGTCAAGACCCTCAAGTGCCCATTACGCAAAATTTTTGCCAACCTTCACGCCTCTCATGTCTAAGAGTATATTTATACGAACAATTTACCAAAATTTCCCTAAATGGTGACTTGTAGTACCAATTCAAGGACAATTTTTGTACATCGGATAATATTCTACAATTGAACTAGGTTTATACTCAAATTATTCATAGAATAGCTCGCTAAACTTATCAAATGTTTCATCGTCCCAGTTCTTAAAAACACGTTTGAATAAAAAATTTTCGAAATTTTCAAGCTAAGCAAAGATTTATCAATTGTCCTTGGTACACGAAAATCAGAATTAAAATTGTTTATCGGGCCAATTTCAAAAAATTTTCTATGATACAGTGATCACTGCTTATAGAGATATCCTGGGTATCTCTATAAGCAATCCACGTGGCAGAGCTACCAATATTAGCAGAAGTTATTGTAAAATTGCCGATACACTTCTTCCAAAATATGTGGGAGATCCATTATTTAACAAAATTAAACCATAACGTTCAATGAAACCAAGAACCATACGACCACGTGGATTATCAAGTGAAGCTCCTCAGATAGAATAGTGTGTATTAAAATAACCACAAATTGTCAGCTATATGCATTCACAGATTGATAGACAAAATCGAGTTCCGTAGTTCAAAGCTTCGCATTGGGAGATATATATACATATAAAATCGTAATAGTAATAGTAATTCCATATATTTCAAAGAAGACTGACACAGATCCCTGTGTCTAAGCATCTTATCAATCAGAATCACTACGCTACCACCCTTGTTACTGTTGGATACTCTATCCATTCGAATGATAGAGTATCCTTTCAGCCGTATTGAATCGGAAGATCTCAAGTATGTCAAAGATAAACAAGCAATGGACAACTGAGCTATCTTATTCCTAATGCTTAAGCAATTAAACTGGAAAATCTTAATGATCAAAAGTAAATTTATCTAAAATAATATCAATTATTGTCCCGAAAGAGTTATTACGTGTAGTATTAATATTATTATTACCATTCACCGCTTCCAGAACGTATTAAAAAAGGTTCGATTAGATGTCTAGTATCTAACAATCTCTATCCTAGAGGTATTTATGGTAGAAGATACTACAATAGATTTCCCTACTGCAGGTACGAAAGATAATATTGATAAGATTGAGACAACATAGAAACATATGATCTCGCTCTATTATTTTTTTTCCATTTTTTACTTTAACATTGGACGAAGACAGATGATCCCCTTTACAATAAACGCACCTCGCAATTCCCGTACAATTATCTCCACCGTGTATATTCGAACAAATTTTAGATAACCCTTGAGGCCGTGTGCATGATTTCTCATGATGACAAAAATGCCAGCATTTGGTACATTGAGTTATTCTCTCACGAAATGAAGGGGCAGGAAAACTTACACCCAAGTTATATTTTTGTTTCCGCATTGAGATCAGAATGAGTGAACCAACAAACCCCGACACGTATCAGGTACCGGTCCATATTTGTTTATATATATATATATATATATATATATATATATATATATATATATATATATATATATATATATATATATATATATATATATATATATATATATATATATATATATATATATATATATATATATATATATATATATATATATATATATATATATATATATATATATATATATATATATATAATATATAATATATAATATATAATATATAATATATAATATTAAAATTACTTTAAATAAATTATACTTACATTAGGACTCTTTTTCGGCAAATATAATACCACATCATTTTGTAACGCAGTTGAATTTAAGAAATACAATAGCAGAAGTTGTCTATCAAGTATATCTAAATCCCACCAACCTTCCGTTGCCACTGCTAACTTATGACCGACTACTAGACAACAAAACAAAGATCCACACTGAATACTGAATTCATCATTTAAACATTGCAACATTTGTGCATTTTCTGTAGAAATCAGACAACTAGAGAATCCTAAAAGTTGACTTAAAGACAATTCCAAAATAGCGTCAAGAAGATGCATATAATTTTTAGATTCTTTCTTTAGTCGGTCTAAAAAGTACGGAAGTAATAATTCATCTCTGCTAATAAATAATGAAAATGCTCCGAAAACAAAATCTGGTAGAATTTCTGTTGTGTTATTACTAATATCAGAAGAACATACAATTATTGTAATCGTATTAAAAAAATCTTTCCACACATAAGTCCAATTGCCTGCATATGTTGTGTATAATGAGACTCCCAACGATTTAAAAAACATATGCAATCCGTTTAGAGAAGCAACTGTGGAAAATGGTAGCTAAATGGAGAAAGTAGTTGTAAGATTATAAATAGAAATATTTTAATTAAAAAAATATACTCACACTTTCACAATTACCCTTCATACGAGTAAATATTGGTAACCCACCATTTGCAGTTACACAAATTAAAAATATTGACATAGTTTAAACAGCTACTATTTATTACTTAATGTAATTTTTATTTAAAAAATAGTTAAATAACACTCATTAAATTACTTATTATATTATTAAAGTAATATAAATTATGAAACCGAATACAAAGAAATAAGTAGTAAATAAATAAATGGCTTAGAACTCCAAAAACGAAGGTGAACATCAGTAGGCTTAATTAAATATTAATAATTCCGGCGTTGTGAAAAAAACGAAACTATGAAGTCTATAAAAATCGCGTAATTTTTAAATGTTTTAAATTAACAACAACATAATGTTGGATGGTTTTTGCGGATGAGAAGAAAACACATAAGAGTTATAATAGAGTTATAACTCTTATGTTATATTATAATTATAATATAATTATATTATAATTACAACATAATAATATAATTATATTATAATTATAATATAATTATAATATAATTATAATATAATTATAATATAATTATAATATAATTATATTATAATTATAATATAACTATATTATAATTATATTAATATTATAATATAATTATAATATAATTATATATATTATGATATAAATATAAATATAATTATAATATAATTAAATAAAATTTTAATAATAATTATAATATATTATAATATACTTTTAATATAATTATAATATATTATAATATATTTTAATATAATTATAATTATAATTATATTATAATTATAATATAATTATAATAAATTTTGTATTATAATATATTGTATATAATCATATATACTTATAATATAATTATAAATATAATTATAATATAATTATATATAATTATATATATTATATAATTATAATTATAATATAATAATATAATATAATATAATATAATATAATATAATATAATATATATAATATAATATATATAATATATATTATAATATAATATAATATTAATATAATATTAATATTATATAATATAATAATAATATAAATAATATAATATAATATAATATAATATAATATAATATAATATAATATAATATAATATAATATAATATAATATAATATAATATAATATAATATAATATATATAATATAATATAATATAATATAATATAATATAATATAATATAATATAATATAATATAATATAATATAATATAATATAATATAATATAATATAATATAATATAATATAATATAATATAATATAATATAATATAATATAATATAATATAATATAATATAATATAATATAATATAATATAATATAATATAATATAATATAATATAATATAATATAATATAATATAATATAATATAATATAATATAATATAATATAATATAATATAATATAATATAATATAATATAATATAATATAATATAATATAATATAATATAATATAATATAATATAATATAATATAATATAATATAATATAATATAATATAATATAATATAATATAATATAATATAATATAATATAATATAATATAATATAATATAATATAATATAATATAATATAATATAATATAATATAATATAATATAATATAATATAATATAATATATATAATATAATATAATATAATATAATATAATATAATATAATATAATATAATATAATATAATATAATATAATATAATATAATATAATATAATATAATATAATATAATATAATATAATATAATATAATATAATATAATATAATATAATATAATATAATATAATATAATATAATATAATATAATATAATATAATATAATATAATATAATATAATATAATATAATATAATATAATATAATATAATATAATATAATATAATATAATATAATATATATAATATAATATAATATAATATAATATAATATAATATAATATAATATAATATAATATAATATAATATAATATAATATAATATAATATAATATAATATAATATATAATATAATATAATATAATATAATATAATATAATATAATATAATATAATATAATATAATATAATATAATATAATATAATATAATATAATATAATATATATATAATATAATATAATATAATATAATATAATATAATATAATAATATAATATAATATAATATAATATAATATAATATAATATAATATAATATAATATAATATAATATAATATAATATAATATAATATAATATAATATAATATAATATAATATAATATAATATAATATAATATAATATAATATAATATAATATAATATAATATAATATAATATAATATAATATAATATAATATAATATAATATAATATAATATAATAATATAATATAATATAATATAATATAATATAATATAATATAATATAATATAATATAATACAATATAATATAATACAATATAATATAATACAATATAATATAATATAATATAATATAATATAATATAATATAATATAATATAATATAATATAATATAATATAATATAATATAATATAATATAATATAATATAATATAATATAATATAATATAATATAATATAATATAATAATATAATATAATATAATATAATAATATAATATAATATAATATAATAATATAATATAATATTTGTCATCCAAAATCAAAAAGCAGCAGAACCAGCATCATCCGCAACAAAATGATGCGAAATTCTTCGACCAAGGGCTGTCACCTCAATAACGGAAGAGAGAAGTACATTATTGTCATCGCAGCAGCATATTGCAGTAGTACTGCTTCGCATATTACTGGTCCGCGCCGGAATTGAAAAGAATTCCGGACCATGGTTCTGCTCAGTGTGTCAGAACCGCTTGCACCACATGTCAACTCAATTAAGGTGCAACTCTTGTTTGGGTTGGTGATATCAATATTACAGATTAACTGTAATGGTCTCCAGGGTAAAGTAACTGAGATAACTTGATTCATGAGACAACTCAGTATCGTAGTCGCTGCGGTCCAGGAGACGAAACTGACGTGTAATTCCAGTCAGCATTGTTGTAACGGATACAACGTTCTCTGAAAAGACCGCACTAGGAGTATCGGTGAAGGCATCTCCTTCATAATACAGTGCAGTATAGAGCTCTATCTCTAGATTTGACATCCAGAGATCCATACGTTGAAATTCAAGGTATTGCAGTCAGGTCGGGAAATGTGGATCTCGAGCTCTATAATATCTATATTCCGCCAGTAGCCAGCTGTCCAACAGGCTGCCGTCCCGATATAAGGTCTATATTGAATGGCAACATCCGATTAGTCCTCGGGGACTTTAACGCGCACCATCAGCTTTGGCACTCGAGGCTCGGGAACGACCAAAGAGGAGCGCTGTTAGCGGAACAAATAGACGAATCCACCTTCTGTACAATGTATGACGTTGCCCCCACACGGATTATGGGTACTTGCGCGAGTTCGCCAGATATAACATTAGTGAGTGATGGTCTGATTTACTGTACAACCTGACAAACTGTAGTATCTCTGGGATCAGACCACCTACCCATAATCGTTTCCTTGGAGAGACCTAACGATTTTATCGTCTCTGAACGCCGCACATACCTGAACCGTATGAATGTCGTACTAGGAGGCCGCTCACCGCCCATTGCAGACAATGAACAGAATTTGCCGCTATCAGCAAGAGTAGTTCTGGCACAATTGAGATCGGTATGAAGCAATAGGCTGCCGTCCCAAATCTATGTCCCGCATGTGGTCATGGACCACATGATACACGACATCTATTCAACTGTCAGTTGTTCTGAAGATCTGTGGACACAACCAGTCGAGGTTGCTAGATTCCTAGACCTAGATTTGAGCAACAACATGAACCAAAATTTATTTATTTCCAGCTGTTACAATAACAAAATATACAAAAACAAGCTAACTTATCCACTATCCACGCGAAAGTTATAGTGGAGGCTATAAAATCATTAGCAAAGGTGCATGTATAATTTAATTTCATTATTTATTAACGATTAATATAAGCTTGAATTCTCGAAATTATTTATATGTTTCATACCACTGTCATTATTCTTTAATCTAGTACCTTTACCTGATGATGCCTTTCTATTAACTCTTCTCTCTCTTATTTAGACCTAGTATCATCCGCCTATACGAACACCATTCTGTTCATAACAAAATACCCGCCGAGGTTAGCCAGTGTTACATCTATCACAACATCCCTATCCTTTGTCCTAAAGGTTGGCGTATCGCCCCTATTACAAACAGACAAATCATGGGACACAACGAAATCAAAAAACAACTCACTTCTATTGTTAACATCCTCACTTCCCCATTGATTGTGATCAGACTTATGCGCCAATGTAGTGTCCTTGCTAGCACCATCCGTCGTGGATTTCGTTTTTGTCCGTTCGTTTTTGCTCCTTGATGTTCTGGCTTGATGATTAGTCACAGATGAAGGTTCTCCATTGCTTTGAATCCAAGGATCGCACTGGTAGAAGAATCTGTCTGTGACTTCGCTGCTTCCTGTGTGACTGGTAATGTCTGATCTTTCTCTTGATTCTGACTGCAGACAGAAATTACAGTAACTTCATTGCCTTCGACATCAAGGTAAATATTATCCAATTGCCTTGTCGTACATGTTTTAACGAATGAGTCGTAAGACCCAGAAGATCATCAGTCATAAGCACATCACGAATGTTGTCCGCATTTCCAGAAGGATTCTGTGCAGTCCGTCCAGTTCGGCGTTGATGCTATTTTTCTTACTTTTAATAAAGTCTACTCTTCATTTACAATAAAATTCTAGCAATTTAACACAGTTTTGAAAGCAAATTAAATTATTTCAAATATTTTAAACTGAGAGTAACATATCGTGTCAAATGTAAATAAGGAAAATTTAAAAATTTAAAACGTTTTCAAACGAGGGAAATTCAGAGTAAAAAATCTAATAACACTTTCATAATAAAACTAATTCCAAAAGAAATAAAACAAAAATAAATTTTGTGTACTTGTTTTTTATAACTACCAGAAATACATGAATAGCATGATATAACAAATGATTTATTTAATAATAATGTTTACTTTCCATCCAAGTTTCTATTTTTAATGCCTTAGAGTATTTGTATATATTAACGGACTAAATGCTTATTAGCTTTTTCTTTTTTCAAAATGTATGCGCATTAAATTTAGCAGTTGATTCAAATTTGTCCCATCTTTTGCGCTGATTCCTATAATATTTGGATCAATCCTTTTTCTTAATTCTAACAGATTTTCTTTAGCATGGGGTTTATCAATTTTATTTGCAACAATGATTTTGGTGTACGTTGTTAACTTGTTATTAAAGCTAGATATTTCGTATATTAAACGTTCATAATGTAACCACGGACTTTCTAAACTTGCATCTAATAGATAAATTAAAGCTGAACATCTCTCAACGTGTTTAAGAAACTGAATACCCAAACCTCTATTACAATGGGAATCAGGAATAATTCCAGGTAAATCTGCTACAGCTAGTTGGAAATAACCGGCGTATTGTACCATACCAATTTGGGGATGTATCGTTGTAAATGGATATGGGGCAACTTTGGAACGTGTTCGACTTATTGCATTTAATAAAGTACTTTTACCGGAATTTGGAAAACCAATTATTCCAATATCAGCCATGCTCCGCATTTCTAATAGATAGACAATATCTTCTCCCGCAGCACCATGTTCGCAAACCTTTGGACTATTTTCTTTGTCTGTGGTAAAAAATCTGTTTCCTTTCCCTCCAGCTCCTCCTCTTGCTGCAACAAATAGCATTTTTTCACGATTCAAATCACCAATTATAACTCCATTTTTTTTCCTTATAATAGTTCCAATAGGAACTTTTATTATAGTGTGTTTAGCATTTTTGCCATGACATTCCTTTGTACTTCCAGACTCACCATCTTCTCCTCGAATTATTGTGCTTATATGATTAAAATTTCGCACATCATTCGTTGCCTCTAATATAACATGCCCTCCATTTCCACCGTCACCACCATCTGGTCCGGCTCGCTCTTTGCACCAAAGTTGCAAAAAAGATATTCTACCACTGCCACCTTTTCCTCCAACAGTTCTAACAGTTTTTGCATCTGAAAAGTAATAAAACTAACTCACATTATATTACTTATTATTCCAAATTAACTGTCACATCAAACCAACCCCATTTTTATTAGATGAATTAAGTTTTCTTGGTCGTAATGCTTGATTTTCACCATCCAGTGGATTTAATTTGGTGTGTCTACTAAAGAACTTAGATTGGGTTTTCAAAATCAAACAAAACCTTCTAAATGACATAACCACGATATAAAAAATAAACTTGTGAGAATATTAAATTAATTACATGCAACATGTTTAAAATACAATCACTCGATTTTTGACACAATGCCTTAGTCTACACATTAATATTTCTGTTCGCAACTTTACATGAATACAGTTTGTCAAACGTATTTTTCAAACATTAAAAAATTAAAAGGTTAACTTTATTATTTCCAACTAAAATTATCAATATTGCAATAACAGCAATAAAAAAGAAATTTAAACACTTAAAAAAGTGTTAAATAAATGTTTGCATAAGATGTGTCAACACTGGAAATGTAGAATTTCTCGCCTTTTTTGTAATTCTCTTTTTATGAATGGATTGTATTTTTAAAGGAATAAGGAAGTGTTTCATGTAAAATAAATGTCTTAAAATTCACTAATTACCTCATAATTTGATGCAAAAAGTGCTTTAAAGGATCGGAACATTTCAATTATTATAAGGACAAACCTATAGTCATTTTTTCACTGGAAATGATCCTCCATTTGTACTTATAATATACAAGGTTAAAAATATTACTTTCAATTCGCACGGTTACCTACTTAAACTATGGCTTTAACTCGGAACTTTTTAACTTTCGTCATGGGATATGGTATTGTATATAATCCTGATTCTGGAATATCACATATGATCGTTTTCTTTAACATATTCACACTTATAATAATTAAAATGTTCCAATGTTTGAGACTTGTCAATTAAGTACCTATTAAATCCAATTACTAGGGTTTAAAACAGTAATTTTACAAGCAATACTTTCTTATTATGTAATAAGAAAGTATCTTAATTAATAATTTTTTCAGAAATTATATAATAAAAATTTTTTATGTTGTTTTATACTATATATATATTTTTATAATTATAGCTTAACTTTTGAGTGTGAAGAATAGTCGAGTTATGTTAGCCAAAAAGACAGTTGACCCCTTTCCCTCTGACCCTCATAAAGGATCTGAAAAAGAGGTATTTAAAAGAGCCAGATCAGACAAGGAAGTGATTTTTGACTCCATCAAAATGTTAGCGATATGCCAATATTATTTCCGTAACATATCTATTTGATATGAAACAAAAGCATATAAACATAAAATATTTCGTATAAACATGATGTATAATATAATAGTCTGGTAACCAAACTCAAGGCGAAAAAATAATATAGTTTGTTTTTTATTATCATCATTACCACAAAGAAATTTGGTCGTCAAACTATTTTTATTTTTATTGGAAGGTTAAAGAAAATCTGATGAAAAATGGTGGGTTTTGTACTTATTTTTTTGTACTTATTATTACCTTTCTGTATTAGTTTCATGAGACATTATAAATTTTAAAATCCCTCTAAATATGTAGTATTTCAACCTTTACATGCAAATAAGTAGTTAATATATATATATATATATATATATATATATATATATATATATATATATATATATATATATATATATATATATATATATATATATATATATATACACAGATAGTGAGCCATATACCGAATTAGGCTGCGTCCTCCCAAGGTTGGAATACGTAGAAACAACATATTCAATTCTCGTCCTGATGAAAGTCCAATAGATTTACAAGCTTTTGCAGTTGTCACTACCATACTCCGGTTTTTTAGAATTTTGTAGAAGCTGCACAATCTCCTGATGTTCCGCAAGACACTTTTTATTGATTGTTAGCGGAGATTACTCTGCCAATGCATTTGATGGTGTTAACATCCGGAATAGTGCCCGATTCCAATGTGATCCCCAAGGTGTGCCGTCTGTTGCTGAAGTGAATCGATTTCGCTGGATTGAAGGATAGGTCGATTTTCCCTTTGTATGCACACAATAAAAAATTCATCGGCGAATTGGAAGAGAAAAGTTTTGCCATTCAGTCCTATTGATGTTGAATAAAATGAATAAGACAGTGTTGCCAAGAAAATCATTCAACCGTCGGATTACATGGTAATTACACCCAAGGTCCCTCATTCCGATGGACAGCACCTCAATGTCGGTGTTATCATACGCCTTCTCTATATCCAGACCAGCGCCCATGACCTGGAAACCCTTCGATTTGTACAGGTAAACAGTGTTGATCACATCACTGACAGTTCGAAATAACCCCGCGGATCGGGTCCCCGTTTGTTTTGAGTATTGGGATGACATTTATCAACCTTAACGAGTCAGGTATGCTCTCCTTTCGCCTCAGGTTTTCGATGAGACCAAACAATCTTCTAAGTTAGTTTTGTCCAAATTCCTGAAGTATTCTGTATGTCACGCCATCCCTACCCTTAGCCGAAACAGGGTTTCTGGTCCTGATATAGGATTCGGATGATCAGTATACCAATTCGGAATAGGCCAAGACATAACGTCCAAGCTCCTATTAGATGGTTCCGATGTGGCCAATCTCGTGAGAAATTCCGTGTATTGTTCACGATTCCAGGAATAATGAGTCCTTTTGGCTTGACCATAATTTTCTACTCGATCCAATCTGCGCCACGTCTCCCCAATTGAGGATGGATGGAAAAGGTTGTACAAAAACTCTTCGAAAGTCTCCCTCCTAGTTCTTGAGTGTCTTCTCCTTTTATTTGAATTTAGTAAAGTTGTCAGTAGTACCCGATTACAAAAATTTGATCCTGACGAGGTTCTACGTGCAAAGAGTCGGTTTCATTCACTGTTCCACTAGTGCTTAGGCCGGTACATGTTCACCTGTGGAATTGGTTTTAAATTTCTCGATATCATCTCTTCAATAACCCTCTAGAAATTTTCTACCGAATCGCGAAATACTCGTTAGAAATACCTATTCATTAAAATTCAATTGGTCTCTCCGATCCTGAAATATTGACTAACTCTGTCACAATTGGTAAATGGTTTCTGCCAGTAATCTTGGTATTCATCGTTCTCCACTTTACCCTGTAAGACAGTTGATTGTCAAAGGTCAGATCAAGAGATGAGGGGTCGAGTTGGGTACCACGTAGGTGGCCGAATCATCATTCAGACACTCAAATCTGGATTGTGCCAGAATGTCCTCCAGAATTACTCCCCGATCATCCGTCCTATCACCACCCCTACAGATGAGAGTTGTGTTATCTTTTGAAAAAATTTTTCATTTCTAAACCGATCTCGGCTATGTCCTTGTTCGTAAGGCTATATTTGACAATTATATTAATATACCCTTTTTAATTCATTGTAGATATTGCCAAAGTGTCATTAATCCTCCGTAAGTTATAGAGTAACGAATGTTCTTTCTCAAATAGATCCAAACTCCTCCAAATTTGTACGTCCTTGTTTACAAAGTCAAGGTCGTTCAAGCTGTGCAAGAGACAATGTCTCGTATATAATTGCGATGTCAACGTTATTGTTGTTCATAATCTTCGATTATCGATCTATTGATCCTGTCAGTGTCTAAAAGTTTATACCCTTATTTATACTATCCCTCAGGTTAATCAGAATTCTCTTGCCGGCTTCACTATTTAGGTCTCCATTGGCCCAGTTCGCTATCAAATTGGTAGCCTTGCTGTGATCATCCGAATGTTCAGATTTATTTCCCTCTGTCATAGATTTACGTCCCATGGGATTATGGCACCACTAGTATTCCTATTCAAAATATACGAAAAGTTGAAAGGCAAAAGTATATTATTAATGTGATCTTCTGCTGTTAACTCTAGCATTTTCCTTTTTAATCCAGTGTTTTCTTCATCATTGCAGTATTTTCGGATGATGAAATTTAACTTTCTTTTTTTCTTTCTTTTCTCGAACAGATAGTTGTCTGATATTATCATTTTGGGTCATCTATAAAACGTTTCATAATTGCAACAATGTCGTTACGTGGGCGTTTAAAAACATTTAATTTTGATTGTACACACAATAATATCTTTCTTCACTTATTTTTTCTCCTTTTTAATCATGTTTTAATGGAAGTTAGTAAAGTTTTAAAATTAAATACCGTTAATAAATTTAGACAGATTTTTTGTCCACAAGAAATATGAACTTCAAATAATACTTATTTTTATAATAAGCTTAATGGAAACAATTTTTTTAAATAAAATTATTTTAATGAAACATATTTTAAGCAGAATTATATTATTTTTAACTATCATTAGTTATATAGGCGCATAGGCTCCTTAAATTTATATAAAGGCACTTTTATCCAGCTGTAAATATATTATCTTTCGATAAATATATTCTAAATAATAAATGTGTGTGAAGATAAATTTAAATTTATTTAGCCAAGATACAAACCACATGCTTTAACAGAGCTCTGGAAACACATTAACAGAGCACTGTAAACATATTGACAGAGCATTGCTTTCACCACACATACAAAATAAGTACGATTTTGTCATCATTTCTGGGATCGGAAAAATGAAACCATGTGAAATAGCGGCCAATCGGTCATACTAATAGGCCTTATAAGTCGCTTTTCCCAAATAATCTTGGAATTTAAGAAAATTAATTCTTTTTTAAATTCTGACCTGGAGAGGATCGGTGGCCATATCTGGACTTAGGAAAATGTCTGGTATATGAGACTGTGTAGAGGTGGTGGATAATTGGTCATACTAATAGGCCTTATAAGTCGCTTTTCCCAAATAATCTTGGAAGTTAAGAAAATTTGAATTTTCTGAATTCTGACCTGGAGAGGATCGGTGGCCATATCTGGACTTAGGAAAATGGCTGGTATATGAGACTGTGTAGAGGTGGTGGATAATTGGCCATACTAATAGGCCTTATAAGTCGCTTTTCCCAAATAATCTTGGAATTTAAGAAAATTATTTTTTTTTAAATTCTGACCTGGAGAGGATCGGTGGCCATATCTGGACTTAGGGAAATGGCTGGTATATGAGACTATGTGGAAGTGGTGGACAATTGGTCATACTAATAGGCCTTATAAGTCGCCTTTCCCAAATAATCTTGGAATTTAAGAAAATTTGAGTTTTCTGAATTCTGACCTGGAGAGGATCGGTGGCCATATCTGGTCTTAAGGAAATGGCTGGTATATGAGACTATGTGCAAGTGGTGGACAATTGGTCATACTAATAGGCCTTATAAGTCGCTTTTCCCAAATAATCTTGGAATTTAAGAAAATTAATTTTTTTTTGAAATTCTGACCTGGAGAGGATCGGTGGCCATATCTGGACTTAGGGAAATGGCTGGTATATGAGACTATGTGGAAGTGGTGGAAAATTGGTCATACTAATAGGCCTTATAAGTCGCTTTTCCCAAATAATCTTGGAATTTAAGAAAATTCGAGTTTTCTGAATTCTGACCTGGAGAGGATCGGTGGCCATATCTGGACTTAGGGAAATGGCTGGTATATGAGACTATGTGGAAGTGGTAGACAATTGGTCATACTAATAGGCCTTATAAGTCGCCTTTCCCAAATAATCTTGGAATTTAAGAAAATTTGAGTTTTCTGAATTCTGACCTGGAGAGGATCGGTGGCCATATCTGGTCTTAGGGAAATGGCTGGTATATGAGACTATGTGGAAGTGGTAGACAATTGGTCATACTAATAGGCCTTATAAGTCGCTTTTCCCAAATAATCTTGGAATTTAAGAAAATTAATTTTTTTTGAAATTCTGACCTGGAGAGGATCGGTGGCCATATCTGGACTTAGGGAAATGGCTGGTATATGAGACTATGTGGAAGTGGTGGAAAATTGGTCATACTAATAGGCCTTATAAGTCGCTTTTCCCAAATAATCTTGGAATTTAAGAAAATTCGAGTTTTCTGAATTCTGACCTGGAGAGGATCGGTGGCCATATCTGGACTTAGGGAAATGGCTGGTATATGAGACTATGTGGAAGTGGTAGATAATTGGTCATACTAATAGGCCTTATAAGTCGCCTTTCCCAAATAATCTTGGAATTTAAGAAAATTTGAGTTTTCTGAATTCTGACCTGGAGAGGATCGGTGGCCATATCTGGTCTTAGGGAAATGGCTGGTATATGAGACTATGTGGAAGTGGTAGACAATTGGTCATACTAATAGGCCTTATAAGTCGCTTTTCCCAAATAATCTTGGAATTTAAGAAAATTATTTTTTTTTTGAAATTCTGACCTGGAGAGGATGGGTGGCCATATCTGGACTTAGTGAAATGGCTGGTATATGAGACCATGTGGAAGTGGTGGACAATTGGTCACACTATAAGACCCTATAAATCGCTTTTCCCAAATAATCTTGGAATTTAAGAAAATTAATTTTTTTGAAATCCTCTCCAAGTCAGAATTAAAAAAAAAAATAATATTCTTAAATTTAAGATTATTTTGGAAAAGCAATTTATAGGGTCTTATAGTGTGATCAATTGTCCACCACTTCCACATAGTCTCATATACCAGCCATTTCCCTAAGTCCAGATATGGCCACCGAACCTCTCCAGGTCAGAATTTCAAAAAAATAAATTTTCTTAAATTTCAAGATTATTTGGGAAAAGCGATTTATAGGGTCTTATAGTATGACCAATTGTCCACCACTTCCACATAGTCTCATATACCAGCCATTTCCCTAAGACCAGATATGGCCACCGATCCTCTCCAAGTCAGAATTCAGAAAACTAAAATTTTCTTAAATTCCAAGATTATTTGGAAAAAGCGACTTATAGGCTCTTATAGTATGACCAATTGTCCACCACTTGCACATAGTCTCATATACCAGCCATTTCCCTAAGTCCAGATATGGCCACCGATCCTCTCCAGGTCAGAATTCAGAAAACTCAAATTTTCTTAAATTCCAAGATTATTTGGGAAAAGCGACTTATAAGGCCTATTAGTATGACCAATTATCCATCACCTCTACATAGTCTCATATACCAGCCATTTTCCTAAGTCCAGATAAGGCCACCGATCCTCTCCAGGTCAGAATTCAGAAAACTCAAATTTTCTTAAATTCCAAGATTATTTGGGAAAAGCGACTTATAGGCTCTTATAGTATGACCAATTGTCCACCACTTGCACATAGTCTCATATACCAGCCATTTCCCTAAGTCCTATATGGCCACCGATCCTCTCCAGGTCAGAATTTCAAAAAAATTTAATTTTCTTAAATTCCAAGATTATTTGGGAAAAGCGACTTATAAGGCCTATTAGTATGACCGATTGTCCACCACTTGCACATAGTCTCATATACCAGCCATTTCCTTAAGACCAGATATGGCCACCGATCCTCTCCAGGTCAGAATTCAGAAAACTCAAATTTTCTTAAATTCCAAGATTATTTGGGAAAAGCGACTTATAAGGCCTATTAGTATGACCAATTGTCCACCACTTCCACATAGTCTCATATACCAGCCATTTCCCTAAGTCCAGATATGGCCACCGATCCTCTCCAGGTCAGAATTTAAAAAAAATTAATTTTCTTAAATTCCAAGATTATTTGGGAAAAGCGACTTATAAGGCCTATTAGTATGGCCAATTATCCACCACCTCTACACAGTCTCATATACCAGCCATTTTCCTAAGTCCAGATATGGCCACCGATCCTCTCCAGGTCAGAATTCAGAAAATTCAAATTTTCTTAACTTCCAAGATTATTTGGGAAAAGCGACTTATAAGGCCTATTAGTATGACCAATTATCCACCACCTCTACACAGTCTCATATACCAGCCATTTTCCTAAGTCCAGATATGGCCACCGATCCTCTCCAGGTCAGAATTTAAAAAAGAATTAATTTTCTTAAATTCCAAGATTATTTGGGAAAAGCGACATATAAGGCCTATTAGTATGACCGATTGGCCGCTATTTTACATGGTTTCATTTTTCCGATCCCAGAAATGATGACAAAATCGTACTTATTTTGTATGTGTGGTGAAAGCAATGCTCTGTCATTGTGTTTACAGTGCTCTGTTAATGTGTTTCCAGAGCTCTGTTAAAGCATGTGGTTTGTGTCTTGGCTAAATAAATTTAAATTTATCTTCACACACATAAATAATAATTATATAGAAGTTTAAAAATCGGTAGTTCAGTCATTGTTTAAGTGAGATTAAATCCCAATTCGCTGTAATTATCTGCAACCTTGAATATACTATATTATTATAATCTTTTTCTTATATTTTCTGCAACTTTGCTAAAATTATTTTTAATACGCTTGTTATATAATACAAAAAGACAAAACGTTTCTGTCTTAGAAACATTTAATAAATAAATGTCTCAATAAAATTTTTGATGCGTGCTCTTCGAAATGTTTTGAGAGAAATATTCAGGATATAATTAAATTAAGCCGTAATTTACTTTCAAAATAGTTACCCCTGTTAATTTTACTTATATGAATTCAGAGTTTCTATAGGGTGGAACCTCGAATTATGTAACAATAAATAAGTAAAATTTTGAACATTAAAGCATTATGAATTATATTTTATTACTTTAATCACATATTTGTAATTAGATCAATTATTGGTACTTTACTGCTTTTATCAGGAAAAAATTCTATGCAAATAAACAAATAAATATATTAAAAAAATATATATTTTTTATAGTACACAACATTACTCTTATTCTGTTAGACAATTGTGTAAACTTGTCTGAGAAAGAAATGAAGTCTAAAAGTCAAAAATTTTTTTCGTCTTATTATTTGGATAGTTGCTAAGATATTTTTATGGACCGAGTATACATAGGTATGTGCATGATCCTTTTGATCGGTATTCATATATAGCAACTTTGAACGACATTCATAGAGACACTACGAATTCCACGGTTTCAAGTCACCGTATGAATGCCGAACTTATAGACAGACCACTTCCCATTGGTAAAATTTTTTTTGAGGTCTACAGGAGTAGTTCTGGTGCAACTAGGTTCGGGATGGTGCGTTAAGCCCAATGACTATTGGTTTCGTATGGAATATGCCGTCTCAAATATTTATCCTGTATGTGGCCAAGGACCACATGAGAAACAACATTTGTTTAACTGCCAAGTCAATCCTACCGCAAAACCTTGTCACAATGGAACGTTCATACAACGAACACGATATTCTTTGTATTATGATCTGCTTCTTCCTAACAGAAGTAGAAAACCGAAAATTCACCAATTAACGCTAAAACAATACTTGATTTTATGAGCCTATAAAAGAACATTAGATTACGGAATTGAAAATATCATTTTAAAAATTTCTGTACATATTCTTGCATTTAATTAAAAACACATTCAAACTTGCAAAAGTTGTACCCGAAAAAACCTCAAGGAACCTGTGGATATAACAGGGTTTAGCAATTATAAATTTAACCGCGGTAAATAAATATTAGTTAAGTATAAACTATGTAAAATAAATGAAACCTTGAGGTGATTCTATCAATATGACTTGGAAAACTTAATTGATTATAAATACCACACCCAAACATTTTAACATATTCAACTCTAGAACCGTCAATGTATATACCAAATTCAGAAGATAATCGTTCAGATGATCCAAACAAAATATCTTTAGTCACGTCACGAACTTCTTTCCATAATACAGGAAATTCAAATGACATTAAAATGGTATTATCCAAATTCAAAATTATTTCAGATATATAGGGAAATATAATCTTCAAGAATTAATTATTCACACAAATAAAACTGAAATAATCACTTAGTACTGGGAGGGAATCAAAATCAATTTCATCCACTGAGCTAAAACCTACCCCTCTCACAAAAAATTAATTTAACTCTTCAACTCATCTCATTGAACAGACCATCACCATTGCCAATATAACCAGATCTTTTCAGTATACGTCACATGCCAGAAGAATCCAGGTTTTAGAATAATTTGGAAAAGTATTTTCTCTTAAAATATATAGTAGATTAAGCGCAATTGCGATCTCTTAGCAATCTAGCAATAACAATTTCTCTGGAATTCATCCAGCTACTACAAATGAATAAAGATCAGTTCAGTAATCAGTACATTAAACATAGAGCGTTTTAACTCAACATTAGTAATAGATATTATTCGAGAAGTATCAAATTTAAAACATATACTAAAAGATGCTTTTATAAAAGCATGGTGAGAAATTGATGGACACTGAATTTGTCCGAAAATGTTTATCAAAGAGCCATTCATATCTGTCTACAATTGTCATATATAGATAAATAAGTTCTACTACAGAAAGAACGGAGTTGGCAAAAATTTGTAACACCAAATAGATTTACGTTGAAGTCACCAATAATAATTATATGCAAATAATTGAGAAAGAGTTCCGAGTGAAGATATTCAACATGGCAAATATACTACAACAAAATAATTACATCTCCAAAAATAATTCAATAAAGAGAAATTCAAATCTATGTAAAATCTGAACACCACCATCTCCAGCACAAGTACGATCATTCTGACAAAATTTATAACCAGGAATATGAATAGCACGAATTCAGAATATTAAAGAACGCTCCCAGAGCGACAATTGTAGCAATTAAATCTGAAATGGATTATTTAATTGGTACTAGGTAATCCTCGAATAATAATGTCGTTACGAATCAATCTTCTATGCAAAGCATTAATTTAACATAATTAGGGCATTAGATTCCTAACATATAAATTATAACAGAATTCATTTTTAAGGTTTTAATATTTATTTATGTTTTAATAGAAGAAATTAACTGAAATTTTTAAAATATTCTCCCAACTGTTTGGTATTATGTATAATATGGACAAAATACTTCAGTTAATTAAGGAAATTTATTTCTATATAAATTATAAACGATATCTAAACTTATAAATTTTGATTTTTATTTAATTTCTTGTCATGAGAAGAGTTATTTTCGAAAAATGTTTTCGTTGAAGAAATTAGTTACCATCACGAACATAAGTACAAGCACAAAATGAAAGTTTATATAAAAGTTATTTTTTTATAATATATTATTTATTTATTTATATATATATATATATATATATATATATTATATATATATATATATATATATATATATATATATATATATATATATATATATATATATATATATATATATATATATATATATATATATATATATATATATATATATATATATATATATATATATATATATATATATATATATATATATATATATATATATATATATATATATATATATATATATATATATATATATATATATATATATATATATATATATATATATATATATATATATATATATATATATATATATATATATATATATATATATATATATATATATATATTATATATATATATATTTATTTATTTATTTATTTATTTATTAGGGAAAACAGGAAAAGTCCATTCCCCTGGAGTTGATCATTTCGATGGATAAGCATCTCACCGAAAAAGTTGTGTCAACATTTCTGAAATATCCGTCATATCAGTCATTAAAACATCACTGCAAAGCGTTGGAAATTTCGTGTAACGGTACAGTTTGGCTATCCATATGGTTGGCATTTATATATTTATTTAATAAAAAGAATTTATGTGAAATGCAAATCAATATGCTTCTTGGACTTGTGTTGGATATAGTTATTATAGCAGTAATGAAGTCTATAATTAGAAGAAGAAGACCGATTCCGCCAAATGATATGTTAATATTGGGACCAGACAAATTTAGCTTTCCATCTGGACACGCATCAAGAGTATCATTTGTTACAATATTTTTTATTTGCTTATGTCCAATTTCTAAATTCTGGTGGATGCCTTTAATTTGTTGGTGTTTAAGCGTATGTCTTTCACGTATATTGATACAACGACATTATATGTTAGATGTTTTTGCCGGAATTGTACTTGGTTTTATGGAATCCTATTTTTTGAGTCTTGTTTGGTTAAGTGAAAACACAGCATATAATATGATAACCTTTATTTTGAGTGATGATTTACCCGTTGACGTTGAATAAATAAATTCTGAAATATTTTATATATTTATGTACATATTACAAATTTAGTTTGTATTAATACTGTATAGAAAAAGTAAGTACATATAAATTTTAAATATGGTTTACAGATATCCTCTTAAAAATGAAAGACATCATCGGTAATGGCTATGCAAAAACGAGTTTTTTGTATCAACATTTATTTTTTTATCAAACATTTTCAATTTGATTCGTCAAATAAGTATAATATTAGTAACGCTTCATATGCCAGCGTTTTGAAATTAAGCTCTCATGAGCGTATATTCTCCAATATACGGGAGGTTTGAAAACTTTAATGCAAGCTCTTACGCAAATAGTCTAGTGTTAATCAAAATATGACTAACTTCATGACATCAATGCAGAACACGATACAAGAGCTTTTAAGAGTGCAGAACCAAATGATTCAAATCTTATTAACGAAGAAATGAGTTATTTATTTAAGAATTATTTCTGGTATGCAAACGGTGTACAGTAGCAAAAATAGGAAATGTGATACTTCCTGCGGAGAGATTATAGTACTAATCACCCTGATTAGTATACCAGTAATAGCATGTGGCTTATGCTATTATTGGTATACTAACTAGAAACATATTAAAACATTTCGCTCTAGATAAATTCTTGAAAGATTTATCTCGGATGTTCTGGCAACTTAACTCTAAGTTTGATTTATGATGAAACTGCCGATTACAAGTAGAGAACTGATAACAAGTAAGAATGCTATATACGGCTATGCCGAATCTTTAATACCATCCACCACAAATTCGTATATATATATATATATATATATATATATATATATATATATATATATATATATATATATATATATATATATATATATATATATATATATATATATATATAGAGAGAATTTTATAGAATCTGTTTTTTTATATATGTAAAATATTTTTTCAATCAAATCATAAAAAATTTTCAAACAACCGAAATTTAGACAGAAAATTAAATTACCAAGAAATAAATCAATTGAAATTGGCCTTAACTACAGCTCCGGTACTAGCTCATCCTAATTTCAAGAAAAGATTCTATAAACAATCATTTTCTACTGTCAACGGACAACCTTTTACATGACAAAGCCGTCGTTTACTGTAGAGTATGAATTACATCCAATCCTGGAATCCTAGAGATACCCGAGGAGTAACCAAAATATGAACAATTTTAAGGACAAGGTGGAAGGCAGCAGTGTTGAGGTCCTGAATGATCAGTTATTGTTTTGAAAGAAACTGATAGCTATCAGCTCACTTCAAATGGCACGGCGACTGTATGGGAAAAATTTAAAGAAAAACTGTTGCAATGGGGCGCTGGCTATGATATGGGACTCAGGCAATTCGGGTATGTGCGAGGATGAGGATGAGCTGAAGTCAGTGGAACACTTACTTTGTAAATGTCCTCGACTCCAGCTGACTAGGATGAAATGGCTAAGCAAACAATTTCTAAGTGGGCTAGAGGACTTAGCAGTCATAGAACTGACAACCCTTATTAAGCTCATCCTGAGGGTAAGCTAGCTACTAGAGCCAACGGGTATTCGTGAATAGGATAAGTTTGGGCGACTATATGTGTCTCTTTTATTCTTCCCTCACTTTCTCTTATTTTTTTCTTTTTTTATTCGATAAATAAGTTCCCAAATGATTTTCCTATTCTTTCTTTCTATATTGAAATATATTTGTTTCTACAGGATTCCAACCCTGTCTTCCAGTTCCGAATGAAGGTGTCCATTTTTGATGTGACAATAATGCACACCACCCTTCCCTACCACCTCAATTTCAAAGTCAAACGACTATAATTAATCATTAATTGTCATTACGGCTTCTAAGCATTCTTTTTCGATCACGCTGTACTTTCTTTGTGCTGGCTTGAGTTTCTGAGAATAGTATGAAACTGGTCTCTCATTATCTTATTCATCCTTTTGAAGGAGAACAGCACCAATGTCATAGCATTGTATCGCATTGTATATAGAATCTTTTCTTGGAATTAGGATGAGCTAGTACCGGAGCTGTAGTTAAGGCCAATTGCAATTGATGAAAACTTGATATTGTTTCCTCTGTCATTGTAAATTTGTTACCTTTCTTGATCAGATCGGTTAAAGAGGCGGTTAATGAAGAAAAATTTTTGATGAATCTACGATACCATATCTTGGTGTTCCTTCTTACTTCCCTAACAGATTTCAACTTTCTTTGGATCAGTTTTCATACATCCGTTTTCTATTGTGAAGCCTAAATATGGTATTTCCTTAAAGCAAAATTTTGACTTTGCCAGTGTTATTGTCAGATTTGCATTTTTCAGACAATCGCAACTTTTCCTATTAATATAATATGTTTCTCAAAAGTTTATGGAATTACTAGCAAATCATTGAGATATACAAATACATTTGTTGTCAATACTTGTGAGATGTCTTTTTCCATTAGTCGACAAAGCCGTTGCGCTGCGATTCATAATCCAAATGACATTGTTACGTATTGGCATAAAGATCGGCCAGAAACTGTGAAAGCAGTGTAGGCTCGTGATTTTTTTCAATTCTTTTTGCCAGAAAGCATATTTCAGGTCGAAACTATTTTAAAAATATGTTTTCTCTAATTGTCTCAAAATACCTTCCATATTTTGGATGGGATACGCGTTTGTCCTTCATTGAGTTTTCTCGCATCCATTCATAGGTGATTATTCTCAATTTGTCGAACAAAGTCCTGGAACTTTGGCTTTCTTCAATCACTCCCAGTTGCAACATCTTGGATACTTTTTATATATTACTTCTTGAATTGCAGGAGATTCTGGATAATATCTATATTTAATGGGTTCAGTGTTAGACATTAATTCTATGCTATGAACTTCTAAGTTTGTACGTCCTAGTCCATCTTTTTCAAATATTCTAAATAATAATTTTACGGCGTTTAATTTCTCTTCCTGATCGACAGTCAATATATGTTTCTCTACTTTTCTTAGGTCTAGTGGGAATCTATCCAATAAAATTTTCGGGTTTATTTCATCCAGTTCAAAATTTTCTACTCTTAAATATAATTTCCTAGTAGTCAGGCCAAATATAGAAATCTACCGATTCCATTTTATCCTTATATGTTACCTTTATATTAACTCTTCCTAAAACTTCATGTCCTTTTTCTCCGGCTGTAAAAATTCTCATTAAAATTGGTTTTATTTTAGCTCCTATTTTGTCAATTAAATCTAATGATTCTTTTCCTTATATATTAATTGATGCACCACTGTCTAACAGTCCACCAATTTCTATGTTATCTATCCTAATTCTTGCAAAAGCCCTTGGGTCTATTTGTTTATTTGTCCCTATTCCGTCACATTTTCTAACTTATATTGCTAAATAATTATCTCTTTTGCCTAAATCTATCCCTTTCTTTCCGAATTCTGTATAATTTTCTATAATCTACTTTCTCGTCAAATACTCTGTTCCTAACTTTTGTATAATTCTCTAATCCATCATTATATCTTTTAGTCATTTCCCTCCTCCTCATTAAATTATGTCTGGGTTTTTAAATGGACTTTTTTTAATGTTTTAAGTAATTTTTTTTCTATTTTCTTACATTCATCTCTCAAATGTTCTACGGAATAAACGTGGAGAGGATAAACTATCTAAGATATATAAATTATGAGATTTTCTTTTATTATTTTTATTACTTCGTATTCAGGCAATGCTATTTTCCATCTGGCACGAAGCTTTCTTATCGTTTGTAAATAGTCATCAATGGACTCTCCTGGTTTTTTGTCGCCTTTTTTTAAAATCACGCATAAGTTCAAATTCGCTACGATTTAAACTACATTGGATACGGAAAGTTCTCTTAATTTCTTTCCACGATTCTAGTGATTTTTACTGTACCACTAAATAGTAACAGTCTTTAGCGTCTCCTTTAAGCAATTTATGAAATTCTTCTTGTATTTCCTCCCAAGAACAACGATGATATTTCACTTAATATTCTAATCGGATTATAAAATCCATTGAAACTTATGTCCCATTTTTCAATGCGGAGAAAGGTACTATTTATATTGTTTCCATGATTCAAGGGTATTTCCTGAGATCCATTTTCAACTCTTATTTGCTTTGATATATTCAGCAATTCGTTGGAATTATTCAAGGAAATATTATCAAAATCTAATATCCTTAGTACATCATTGTTTACTCTATCTCTAATTCTCTAGGAATTGTTGGTGGAGGAATCTTCGCATGAAAACTTGAATTATTGTAGTTGGGTATTTGATACATTTATTGAATCTGACATATCAATTATATTACCAAACCTTCTATTTTGTTCTTCTTTGCATTGGCACATTGTCAATACAAATATTTCAAAACCAAACAAAATAAAATTTTAGTTTTTCCTTTAAAAATTAAAATTTAAATCTAAAATATACAATTTAACAAAGATAAACAAACTCTGGTAACCTATATAAAATACCTAAATCAATAATAAATAAAACTAAATAAGAACACAAACATAAATAAAGGGTAAAGATGTTCATATCTTTTCGTCGCCCATCTTACTGTAGTCATAACCATACCAACCTTAACTTATAACCCCATTTATATCATTATACACATTAGCATCGAACGAAACATCCACGTCCCACTGTACCGGTATAATTAAAATTTAAACACACCTTATTCAAAAGTTAGCTTTTCAATAACAATTTTATACTATTTTTTTACTAAAACTAAACTTAAAATTTAAAATAACAAATATAAAATCTTAGTCAATAATACTTAATTAACTAGATAAATAAAATTTCTGTGTTCTAAAATTAAAACAAAATAATTCAATTATAATTCAATTCTCATTGAAGAGATCTTGAATTTTACTTATACATAAATATATTTGGTTATTTTCAATAACCTATAACATATTATTATATATATATTTTTGGAATTTTAGCAAAGGTTTGTTTTTCATTACATTTTCTTTTTAGTTTTACTTATTTTAGTTTAATCCTTTTTCACAAACAAATAAAATTTATATACTTGTAATTTGCTTAATCTATCTATCCTTGAAATGATTTATATTAATGAATGATAATTACTGGAAAAAAACTAGATTTTTTTGCTGATTCTTGCGGTTAAATTTGCATCACCCCAGACTGGAATTCAACAAAATTTTGTTAAAAAAATAATAACTCTATTTGCACTTAAATCTATAACTTAGTTTGGGTATAAAAAAAATATTTATTAAAATTATCTGGAGAAATTCGTCTGGATAATATTCTCTTACTCACTATTTTTATTTATTAATTCTGTATTTCTTTACTTTTAAGCTCAATAAACTTTCTTTCCCTTGGCCTTGAAGTTATTTAACTTTCAATGGAAGAGAAATATTTTCACTTCCGTCATTTGTCCCTCCTTCCGTCTCATTTTTGTCTTCATCTCCTTCAGGTGGCTGCTTCAATTAACTTTTACTACTAAATACATCTGCGCTGCACTTAGATCCCACAATAATTAAATAGACTAATCAAACAAAAAAAGTAGGCGGAAAACAGCAAACATAAACAGAACAATCAAACCAACATGCAAAATGCAAACAAAAATTATTTAAAACAAAAAAAAAAAAAAACAATAAGTAAAACATTAAAATGCATGAAATATAGAAGGTAAGTAAATTTGATTCCTATCAAATATTCAAATATCAAATATTTAAAATCATTTTCAAATTTAGACGCCAGTGGTCCATGGTATATGCCATATGCTCTCCCATTATCATTATCATCATAACACAGAATCACTTAATAAGTTATAAAATTAATTATATTTTTAACTATAATTTTTTTCTACTAAATCGATTTTGATCATTTTTGGAGTGATAATAAAGTTCACATAATTTATGGCAAATTTTCATTCTAATTTGTCGACTTATAAATTATAGGTTGTCTAGGATATCGTTCTCTATCTTTAAATATACTGAACCGATTTGCTTGTTTTAAATAGAAAAAACTAGGACTATAAAAATACTCATGCCAAATTTCATTAAGATGTATCAATTTTTGTCGATGTGAGAATGACAACAACGGATAGACGGAAATAGCTAAATCGACTCAGATTTTGATTTGATACAACAATAAATATACTTTATGAAGTCTGAGATAATTCCCTCTTAACGTTACGCATGGAATGACAAAATTAATATATCCTCTTTACCACTTGTGGTACTAGAGGGTATAATTAATTAAAACTTTTAAACCACGTATTATTTTAATTTGTTTAACGTCAAACAAATGAATATATTGTTTATCTGATTAAAATTAATGAATGATCAGAGTAAAAACTAAAATGATTAAATATTTTCAACAAAACCCAACTGTTTCCAATTTCATGGTTTAAGTTCATGGTTTAATAGTTCACATCAAGTTTTTAAAGTCAAAAAAAATGTTTAATATTTTCGAAAGAGCTCTCAACACATCCGGTAGTAAAGCAGACCGGTTAGCTCCACGCTCGCATGATTTCGTACGAAAAATTGAAGCAAATGATGGTTAAAAATATACAAAGCTTAAAAAGACTCTGACAGTAATACTGATAATTAAATTAGAGGTCAAAACTAGAGCACGGAAATTAAATTGAAATGGAAACGTATGTTCTGGCAAATTTTACGCAACATGATGCTGAGTTGAAGAAAACTTTTATGCCAAGTCAAAATTTACCAAAATGTTCTTTGCTTTACAAGCAAAATGCAGTTGCGGAAAAAGGCAAATTATTTGTTACAAAGGCTTTTATAATGAAATTTATATCAAGGAGTGTTTACAAAAAGGCTGCTTCTATTTATAAGACTTCATAATATGTCCACTTATTTCTGACCCTTTAGTGGTACAAGAACAATAAAGTGACATTTGTAAGCAAATCTTATAAATTTCCAGTGGAAAGATATTGGGCTCTTTAAAAGAGAATTGTAGAGCACAAAAATGTGTCATAAAATGGAGTAGACTTAAAACGGAGATTGACTACCTGCTCAAACAAATAGACAGAAAGCACTTTAAAACGTTATTGGAAGGGTTCCTAAAAAAAGTCCATAGTTTCATCACTAGTGATTAACACAGAAGTTACAGAAGTTGAAGAACACTTGACGAATGATATAATTAACCCATTTCGTACCAAGCTTAATATTTTTTTAGGGTAATTAAGATCCACAGATTGTAAAAATCTTGTCAAAAAATTTCGAACAGTTGAGATTATCATATACATAGTATGTATCAATGCAAGTAAAACATTTGGGTTTATTTGCTGTTTCATTGTTTATTATTATTATTATTATTATTATTATTATTATTATTATTATTATTATTATTATTATTATTATTTTTGAATGAAAACGTACAAAAACTATATAAATATTTGTAAAATAAAAAATAAATATTTATTCATGTTTTAGCTTATAACATTTTGCTTGCAATCGAAAATTGCATGAGTGAAGACATGTAAATTGTTGGCTTACCACATCAATTCAACTGGCAACGACGGTGTTTTCCCTCGGGATTTCTGATTATGATATGTTTCCCTCAATTCTTGAGAGTTTAGATGTTCGATATTCCTTATTGTCGATATCATCGTCATCGGTAGATTCTTTCCTTTCAGTCAAAAGGAGAGCTACTGGTTCATTTTTGTGTTTTGCAATCAAACAACGCAATTTTCAACCATTCACAAATGCCGAATTTAATGTAGTACACTAAAAAGTCCAATACCATTTTTTCCTCGTATATTGATTCGATAAATCTGGATTGCATTGTCGTGCAAATCTACACCCTCATGCCCATGTTGTTGTATAACACGGCTGGCTGTCCATATGTAACATATTTACCAACTTCTGGGTTCATTTTGGATGTCGAATCTTTTTTCCAACGTTGTATATTGGCAAGGGCAAGATTTGATCGTAATTGGTTGTCATTGTGTCCTCTTTATTGTCCTACTATCTACATAGTAATATTTTTTGTGTGGCATGAAATGAATAATCATAATTACCTCTTGGTAAATTTTTAACGAGAAAGGAAGCAAAAAACCCTTTATGAGATGACAAACAGACATGATGTGAAGAAGTTGTCGAATAGTATATTCTCCCAATGAAGCAACATTGTTATATTGGTTAGCAGATCCACAATATGGTATAAAATAATATAGATAACCTGTAAATAAAGAAAATATATATTTATAAAAATAAAATTGTCACCAAAATATGAAAGACCGAATTGGTTTGTCTCTAATAAGCATTTTACAACTGTGTCTTAAAAAATATGGAACCATTTGTTCATCTATGGATAACTTTTCGTCCCAAAACACCAAATTGAAGAAATTTCCAATTTAAAATATCGAATAAAGGTCGCATCTGAGAAATTATAAATTCAGTACTTTTATTATATGTTATTGTACATACCTTAGCCATTTTATCAGAGTTATATAGATTATTTGTCTTGGAAAAATGAATTAATGATTTTATATGCAAAACAGTTGACCCACTCATGGTCTGTTTTACCATTGGGATCCCCAATGGTCAAGAACAGATAGTAGAATTTTATAACCTGATAATAGTAAAATACCAATGAATCGTTTAAACATAACCTCATCTAAACGAAATTCGGCATTTTTTTGTCCCGCATAAATATTTGTTTCTTTAATAATATGATCAACGACTTCGTCGCTGGATTTGGAGCAATGTCAAAATGAATTCCTTTTGATTTCTTTTTTTCCATTTAGGCTTGTATTCAAATCAATTCATTCAATTTCAACATAACCGCAACCTCGATAATTGGATTTGGATCCGTTTATGTCTATTTCATCTTCATTGATTGTCTCTTCATCCAAACATTCATCGACTCGATCAGGCGAAAGTATATTTACACAATTGATATCGGAGTCATCATCACTCCAATTTTCTATTATTTCATTGAACTCCTTCATAGACTAAAGCTCTTTATGTGTAGTTTTTTATTGGCTAAGAGATAAGACTTAACACTCTTATCAAAATTTTACTGAAATTTTGCCTTTTTTATATTTGATTATTAAAAAAATAATAATAATTTTTACTGCTCGAAAAATCAAACAGCGGAGCGAAAGGGGATAACTGTTTCGAAGATATCATTGAATGGAAATTTTCATGACAAACAAACTTATCATCATTAACATAAGCAAAGGATCAAACAGAAGACCAACTCCTATCTGCAAAAGGATTAACAGTCCAACCTTGAGGGACTCCACAAGCTACAAGAAGAATTGAACAATCTAAACGCAATCTAACAACAAATTTCCTAATAGAGTCCTTAAAACTAACTAGCATCGTTGAAGAGCTACCTCCACATCGAAAATCCGAATGATGATTGATGTATTAATTCTGCACAATAACTGTATTTTCTCTTCTTTTTCAACTTTTATTTCACTAGTTCAAAAATATTTTGCCTTTTGAATCGATTGCGTTATTAGTTTGAGTGAATAATTTTATTAATTCAAATCATTTTCAAATTTACCTAATGAATTAAAAATATATTGAACTTAAAATTACAGCAACGCAGCATGGATTAATTTAAAATATGTGGAATATTTTTATGCCCAATTTGTCAAATATATGTTTGCAATCATAATAAATATAAAATAAGTAAGAATGCTATATTTAGATGTGCCGAATCTTAAATACCCTCCATCACTAATATTATGCAAAAATAAGAATGAGTTGAAGATATTATACGTAAAATTAGTTATTCATATTGAAAATATTTAGATAAATGTCTGCATTTCGATAAAATTGGCCCACATTTATAAGGAAGTAATAACTTAATAGGGCCCGATAATTGTCAAACCAGATTTATATATTAAAGACAGTTTAAAAATACAATTGTACCAAATTTCAATAAAATCGGATCAAATTTAAAACCGTTCTTTTGGATGGGACTTTAATTGGAACTACAGCAAAACGATAATCGTCAAACAAGTAAAATATATTTAAGATAGTTAGAGCAATAGTTATACTTATATTCGCCGAGAAAATAAGGTATATTCTATACAGTTAGAAAAATAATTGTGGCGATTTTAAATAAAAAATGTTTTATATAGCTTTTTTCTCTGTGTCGAACGAAAGCCAGTTACTCGATTTCGTGTAAAATTGAGTTTCTCTATCCACGAAGCTTTCTTTCGCACAGACTTACGTATTTCTTACATTTTCAGAAATTTAAGTAGTACCAAATATTTAAATTTTTAAGTTTTTGTCATTTTTATGAAATGAAAATAAAAATGATACTACTACAGAAATAGGCTAATAATATATAATAATAGTACATCATTATTGTCTAGCTTAAAACTGTTTTCCGTGAAAGGGTGTTATGTGAGAGCCGTAGCAAAATATGGACCGATATAGCCAAATAAATAACATATATTTAAGACACTTAGATCGTGGCTAATTTAAATAGAATTGGTTATATAATAGTTTTATAAACTCAAACCTGTTTTCTGGGAAATATTGGTCAAAATAATAACATATATTCAAAACAGTTAGGGAATAAACTGTGCCAAATTTCAATTCAATTGGTTCATATTTAACTGTTTTACAAACTATAAACTATATTACGGAAAGGGGCCTTATATGAAAGCTAGATCAAATAATGGCCCACAATATATAATTGTATATTATAGTTTACTTTTTTTTTAATCCAGTTATATTAAGATTCGGTAAAATAAATTTTCTAGCTCTCCTGAATATACGTTATTTTTGTTATTTGAATAACATCGCCCATATTTTGTTATAGTTCCCATTATAACGCCCCGGTAAAAGTATTTGAGCTTACAGAACACTAAAAAACCGATTCCATTAAAATTTTGCATAATGATTCTGTAACTATCTTTAATATATATTATTAATTTGAACAATCTCAGTAAATATTTTGATATAGCTTCCATCAAAAACAGTTTCCGAAAAACAGTTTTGAGCCCATACAATTTTATTAAACTCGGTCCATATTTTGCTTTTGCTTCCATAGAACATCCGTTATAAAACTCTTAAATAAACCAACATTTTAATGAAATTCGCAACGATTATTAATCTCCATCAATATTGGTCCATATTTTACTACAGCTCACACATAAGCATCTCATTTCTTTTCCTTAACGTTATTTTTTGTAATAAAATCACTCATTAAAATCTATATTTCGGTACCAATATATGTATGTAATTTCAAGAATATATTGCAATATTTCACTGTAGCTTTTATAGGCGTTTTAGCTGATGAACGAATAAATTATTTGGTGTAATATTTTTTACTTATGCCAATTTTTGCATAATGTTAGTATCTTACTTGTCTTCTACTTATATACTTGTTTCTGTACACATTTCGTTGCTATGCCTATTTAAGACTCCAAATATATTCCAATGAAATCTGTACAAAAATTATGTTTAGAGGATTTTTAGTTAGAGTTCATTAATAAAGTTAAAATTTTTCATAATTTTTATGATTGTAAATATGTATTCGACAAATCGTATGTAATAATTGTTAATATAATAAAAAATGTTTATTTGTTACGGTGGAGGAGCGAGATTTCTCATATAAATGAAATTCTTTATATTGCATATCTGTTAAACTCTTGAAGCATACTTCGTGAATTTGCCATCTGGATAGAGCAGGAACTGCATAGTCTTAACCAAAAATGCAACAGTAATCATATATAAAGATTAATGTTATATTTTTTTGAAGATGCTGATGATTAATTTTGAATTTTCTATAACAAATTAAAGAGAGCATATTTTCCATCAATGAGTGATTTAACATTTTGATATGAAAGCTAATAAATAATAGATATTTTTATTAATAATTTCTTAACATTATGAAAGAATAAAGGAGTTGTAAAGGAAAAATCATTAATCTTTTCATATTTTATATTTTTATTTTCAGATATATGAAAATAGTCATCAAGGCGGAGTATACAGAAATTGATGATATTCCCTTACATCAACCATTCAAAATTTAAAAATTTTGATTGGAAAGATACACAACAGGAATCAAAGATTTGTGAAGTTTTTGAATAAGGAGGATTCATACTTAACACAAACTAATAATATAAACTGGATTATTATTTACAAAGGTCGTCTATTTCCGCAAAGGTTGCAATATTTCAACTTAATTATAGCTAAAATTTTTTTAATAAAAGAGTTTTTTATTTATTCATTTATGAATTTATTTCTTATATTATTTAATACATCAAGTCTCGAAAAACGTCTTCATCTTCTTCCATAAGTTTTAAAAATTGATCCGGAATGTTTTAATTTTTTGAAAAATCCCGTGCTTTCTTTTTTGAAAGTTGTGTACCCTTCTTATTTCACTTTGTGGTAAATGTTAAGTCGATACAGAAATCAACATCTACGCTTTTATGACTCCATTGTTAAATTAATTTAATTTTAATTATAATTATTATTTAACCTTTGAAAAAAATTCTTATTTTTATTTGAAAAATGTTTAAGACGTTTACCTACTGAAGATGCAGACATAGGATTAAGTTTTGATATTAATTTAATCATAATTATCATTAAAATAAATATCTCCAAGTTAATTTACATTATATTGTGTTCATATACTTTGAGTTTGAATATGTTTCTTATATATTTTCCTTGTTTGTAATTTATTATCACGTAAGTTATTCAATTTGGAATTTGTAGTTTGATTAGATGGTGATGTGTTACTTTAAATTAAATATTTCGTTAACTCTTTTTTAATATAATACCATTTATTTTAATATCTTTTAGTGTATCTGAACCATATATTGTTAATAATTTTTGATGTAGAAAATCGGGATCTGATTATTTAATTTTCAATTTATCATATGTTGATTGATTAAGTACTATTAATTTTATTAAATTATTTGACATTTTCTAAAATTTTTCAATGAAATTATAATTTGTAGAAATCCTCCTTTTTGAATTAGATGGTTCATCTTTTGTTTCATTGATGTTTCTGGTGAGTAAACTTTTCGTATTGTATTTTTATATGGTTTTATTTTATTAAGAACTGATTTGCTGATCTTATGATTTTTATTAATTATATTAAAAAGTATTCAATTTAATGTTTTAATAACAACATTGTCAACATGTTTAGGTATTTAAGAATATCGTAGTAATATTTTTTCGTTCGTAATAATTTGTGTAACTGCAGCTTAATTCCTATGATGTGAAAAGTTCACATTTTTAAGCAAATTCACAATAAATGTAGATTTCCCAGAACCAGAGGGACCACAAATCATCATAGTGAATGGATATATAAACTGATGAAATATGTTTAGACTTTAGTACACGGTATTTAAATGAAGCTTTAAAATTTTATTAATATAAATATGAGTAAACGAATTCTTGTTAATGAACTTCATCGTCAAGCGAGGAAAAACTTTCAGCGCCGTAAATTTATTCAAAAGGGTATTTTAGATACATGACAGATCGACAAAAAAGCTCTTATGAAAGAATTTAAAATTAATCACTATCACACTTTTTCAAATATGAAAGCTTCAATAGTTGAACGTTTTAACAGAACTTTAAAAAATAAAATGTGGAAAAAATTTAGTATGCAAAAAAATAATAAATGGATAAATATATTAGATAAATTATTGAAAGAATACAATTATTCATATCATCGCTCTATAAAAACTATACCCAATTCAGTTAATAAGAACAAGTAAGAATGCTATATTTGGCTATGCCGAATCTTCAATACCCTCCACCACAAATTCGTGTGAAGTTAATACGTTAGGTTCACTAAAGCTCACAAATGTATACAGTATATTATAATATACTTTGATTTTAGTTAGAAAAATCAGTCTGCTAAATTTTAATGGAATTGTTCTTAAAATGTTTTATAAACTCAAACCCGTTTTCCGAGAAAGCCGAGAAAGGAGAAAGGAGCTATAGGAAAATATGGACCGATATAGGGCAAATTTATTTACTCGTTTTATACTGAAAACTGTTTTCGATGAGGGGCCTAATATGGGAGCTACATCAAAATATGGACCGAGATTGTTATAGTTAAGAATATACATTTAAAATAGTTAAAAAAATTCATTGAGTTCCAATAAAGATCAATTGGAATTGGTCTTTATTTACTTGTTCTATAAGCTCTATATGGGACAAATTTCAGTAAATTATCTTCAATATTGCGGACCATATGACTCCCAGAGTTTAGAGTGTATCAAAATTTTGCATATTATAGCCTATAACTTTTTTCCTGTTAATCAGAATTTCATGATCTCTTGCACGAAGATGGAGCACGTACAATTGGACTTAAACAAAAATTATTTTTTGTTCAAGTCCAATTACATTTTTGGAAGAAATTGTAAGGGTTCTTGTTCAGAATTTTGAGGTTGTTTCAGATATCGATTTATAACTTTCTTGCTTATAAACCGGTTTTAAATAGCAAACTGCTTAGGACAATAACAAACGATGTGGCCAAATTTTATTGAATTCGGACAATTATTCTAGGCGTGAGAATGTTTCCAACAGACAGACGGACATAGCTAAATCGACTCAGTTTTTGATTTGATGCAATTAGATATATATATATATATATATATATATATATATATATATATATATATATATATATATATATATATATATATATATATATATATATATATATATATATATATATATATATATATATATATATATATATATATATATATATATATATAATTGCATCAAATCAAAAACTGAGTCGATTTAGCTATGTCCGTCTGTCTGTTGGAAACATTCTCACGCCTAGAATAATTGTCCGAATTCAATAAAATTTGGCCACATCGTTTGTTATTGTCCTAAGCAGTTTGCTATTTAAAACCGGTTTATAAGCAAGAAAGTTATAAATCGATATCTGAAACAACCTCAAAATTCTGAACAAGAACCCTTACAATTTCTTCCAAAAATGTAATTGGACTTGAACAAAAAATAATTTTTGTTTAAGTCCAATTGTACGTGCTCCATCTTCGTGCAAGAGATCATGAAATTCTGATTAACAGGAAAAAAGTTATAGGCTATAATATGCAAAATTTTGATACACTCTAAACTCTGGGAGTCATATGGTCCGCAATATTGAAGATAATTTACTGAAATTTGTCCCATATAGAGCTTATAGAACAAGTAAATAAAGACCAATTCCAATTGATCTTTATTGGAACTCAATGAATTTTTTTAACTATTTTAAATGTATATTCTTAACTATAACAATCTCGGTCCATATTTTGATGTAGCTCCCATATTAGGCCCCTCATCGAAAACAGTTTTCAGTATAAAACGAGTAAATAAATTTGCCCTATATCGGTCCATATTTTCCTATAGCTCCTTTCTCCTTTCTCGGCTTTCTCGGAAAACGGGTTTGAGTTTATAAAACATTTTAAGAACAATTCCATTAAAATTTAGCAGACTGATTTTTCTAACTAAAATCAAAGTATATTATAATATACTGTATACATTTGTGAGCTTTAGTGAACCTAACGTATTAACTTCACACGAATTTGTGGTGGAGGGTATTGAAGATTCGGCATAGCCAAATATAGCATTCTTACTTGTTCTTATTAACTGAATTGGGTATAGTTTTTATAGAGCGATGATATGAATAATTGTATTCTTTCAATAATTTATCTAATATATTTATCCATTTATTATTTTTTTGCATACTAAATTTTTTCCACATTTTATTTTTTAAAGTTCTGTTAAAACGTTCAACTATTGAAGCTTTCATATTTGAAAAAGTGTGATAGTGATTAATTTTAAATTCTTTCATAAGAGCTTTTTTGTCGATCTGTCATGTATCTAAAATACCCTTTTGAATAAATTTACGGCGCTGAAAGTTTTTCCTCGCTTGACGATGAAGTTCATTAACAAGAATTCGTTTACTCATATTTATATTAATAAAATTTTAAAGCTTCATTTAAATACCGTGTACTAAAGTCTAAACATATTTCATCAGTTTATATATCCATTCACTATGATGATTTGTGGTCCCTCTGGTTCTGGGAAATCTACATTTATTGTGAATTTGCTTAAAAATGTGAACTTTTCACATCATAGGAATTAAGCTGCAGTTACACAAATTATTACGAACGAAAAAATATTACTACGAAATTCTTAAATACCTAAACATGTTGACAATGTTGTTATTAAAACATTAAATTGAATACTTTTTAATATAATTAATAAAAATCATAAGATCAGCAAATCAGTTCTTAATAAAATAAAACCATATAAAAATACAATACGAAAAGTTTACTCACCAGAAACATCAATGAAACAAAAGATGAACCATCTAATTCAAAAAGGAGGATTTCTACAAATTATAATTTCATTGAAAAATTTTAGAAAATGTCAAATAATTTAATAAAATTAATAGTACTTAATCAATCAACATATGATAAATTGAAAATTAAATAATCAGATCCCGATTTTCTACATCAAAAATTATTAACAATATATGGTTCAGATACACTAAAAGATATTAAAATAAATGGTATTATATTAAAAAAGAGTTAACGAAATATTTAATTTAAAGTAACACATCACCATCTAATCAAACTACAAATTCCAAATTGAATAACTTACGTGATAATAAATTACAAACAAGGAAAATATATAAGAAACATATTCAAACTCAAAGTATATGAACACAATATAATGTAAATTAACTTGGAGATATTTATTTTAATGATAATTATGATTAAATTAATATCAAAACTTAATCCTATGTCTGCATCTTCAGTAGGTAAACGTCTTAAACATTTTTCAAATAAAAATAAGAATTTTTTTCAAAGGTTAAATAATAATTATAATTAAAATTAAATTAATTTAACAATGGAGTCATAAAAGCGTAGATGTTGATTTCTGTATCGACTTAACATTTACCACAAAGTGAAATAAGAAGGGTACACAACTTTCAAAAAAGAAAGCACGGGATTTTTCAAAAAATTAAAACATTCCGGATCAATTTTTAAAACTTATGGAAGAAGATGAAGACGTTTTTCGAGACTTGATGTATTAAATAATATAAGAAATAAATTCATAAATGAATAAATAAAAAACTCTTTTATTAAAAAAATTTTAGCTATAATTAAGTTGAAATATTGCAACCTTTGCGGAAATAGACGACCTTTGTAAATAATAATCCAGTTTATATTATTAGTTTGTGTTAAGTATGAATCCTCCTTATTCAAAAACTTCACAAATCTTTGATTCCTGTTGTGTATCTTTCCAATCAAAATTTTTAAATTTTGAATGGTTGATGTAAGGGAATATCATCAATTTCTGTATACTCCGCCTTGATGACTATTTTCATATATCTGAAAATAAAAATATAAAATATGAAAAGATTAATGATTTTTCCTTTACAACTCCTTTATTCTTTCATAATGTTAAGAAATTATTAATAAAAATATCTATTATTTATTAGCTTTCATATCAAAATGTTAAATCACTCATTGATGGAAAATATGCTCTCTTTAATTTGTTATAGAAAATTCAAAATTAATCATCAGCATCTTCAAAAAAATATAACATTAATCTTTATATATGATTACTGTTGCATTTTTGGTTAAGACTATGCAGTTCCTGCTCTATCCAGATGGCAAATTCACGAAGTATGCTTCAAGAGTTTAACAGATATGCAATATAAAGAATTTCATTTATATGAGAAATCTCGCTCCTCCACCGTAACAAATAAACATTTTTTATTATATTAACAATTATTACATACGATTTGTCGAATACATATTTACAATCATAAAAATTATGAAAAATTTTAACTTTATTAATGAACTCTAACTAAAAATCCTCTAAACATAATTTTTGTACAGATTTCATTGGAATATATTTGGAGTCTTAAATAGGCATAGCAACGAAATGTGTACAGAAACAAGTATATAAGTAGAAGACAAGTAAGATACTAACATTATGCAAAAATTGGCATAAGTAAAAAATATTACACCAAATAATTTATTCGTTCATCAGCTAAAACGCCTATAAAAGCTACAGTGAAATATTGCAATATATTCTTGAAATTACATACATATATTGGTACCGAAATATAGATTTTAATGAGTGATTTTATTACAAAAAATAACGTTAAGGAAAAGAAATGAGATGCTTATGTGTGAGCTGTAGTAAAATATGGACCAATATTGATGGAGATTAATAATCGTTGCGAATTTCATTAAAATGTTGGTTTATTTAAGAGTTTTATAACGGATGTTCTATGGAAGCAAAAGCAAAATATGGACCGAGTTTAATAAAATTGTATGGGCTCAAAACTGTTTTTCGGAAACTGTTTTTGATGGAAGCTATATCAAAATATTTACTGAGATTGTTCAAATTAATAATATATATTAAAGATAGTTACAGAATCATTATGCAAAATTTTAATGGAATCGGTTTTTTAGTGTTCTGTAAGCTCAAATACTTTTACCGGGGCGTTATAATGGGAACTATAACAAAATATGGGCGATGTTATTCAAATAACAAAAATAACGTATATTCAGGAGAGCTAGAAAATTTATTTTACCGAATCTTAATATAACTGGATTAAAAAAAAAGTAAACTATAATATACAATTATATATTGTGGGCCATTATTTGATCTAGCTTTCATATAAGGCCCCTTTCCGTAATATAGTTTATAGTTTGTAAAACAGTTAAATATGAACCAATTGAATTGAAATTTGGCACAGTTTATTCCCTAACTGTTTTGAATATATGTTATTATTTTGACCAATATTTCCCAGAAAAGAAATTGTAAGGGTTCTTGTTCAGAATTTTGAGGTTGTTTCAGATATCGATTTATAACTTTCTTGCTTATAAACCGGTTTTAAATAGCAAACTGCTTAGGACAATAACAAACGATGTGGCCAAATTTTATTGAATTCGGACAATTATTCTAGGCGTGAGAATGTTTCCAACAGACAGACGGACATAGCTAAATCGACTCAGTTTTTGATTTGATGCAATTATATATATATATATATATATATATATATATATATATATATATATATATATATATATATATATATATATATATATATACATTGTAGGGTCTGAAATGGAATGACAAACTTAATTTATAAAAATGAAAAAAAGTTACTTAATAATGTTTATAGTAGTTTAAAGATTTTCAAGAGAGGAAAATATGAAATAAATGACTTAGTACGCATTAGCAAATATATAAATCAATTTGAGAAAGGATATACACCAAACTGGTCTACAGAGGTTTTTAAGATAAACAAAATTAACGTAACCAATCCTTTAACGTATCAACTTGTAGATTTTAATGAAATTATAATTAAGGATGGATTTTACGAAAAGGAATTGTTAATGACAAATATATTTTTGGTAGAAAAAATTTAAAACGAAAAGGAGATAAACTTTTTGTAAAATGGCTTAGTTTTAGTAATGAATATAACTCATGGATTCATCAGAAGGCATTAGTAAATAATATATGTATAATACACAATATACAATGTAAATAACTCTTTTAAAATGCTAGATAAAGTCTTGTTTTTTATTTATTAAAAGCTGCAATAACATCAGTGTTTGAAAATTTATTTGACTCCATTTTTGTTCCTCCTTTCAATAACTTCACTTCAGACATTTATTCTACTTTTCTTCAAAGAGAAATTTTAATATTCTAAATTGAATGTTAAGAAACTACTCCCTTACTAATTTGTTATTAATAAATCTATTATTTATTAGCTTTTATATATAAATTTTACGTCATACATTGATGGAAAATATGCTCTCTTTTAAATTTTATTCAAAATTAATCATCACCATCCTCAACAATATAAAACTGTTTTCTTATTAACGGCAAAAACCTCATTCAAGGTCTTTTGCCAAAAATGCAACAGCAATCATATACATCAAACGAAAAAAAAAATAAATCAAATGCAAACTCATCACTTTCTAATTTTATTTTAATAAAATAATACTTTGGTTTCATTTATGTATATGCAATTACATACAAATATAAAAAATTAATTTATTTGGTTTCAAAAACATCCTATGCAAAATTAAAAAAAAAATTTAAGAAAAAGAAAATAATCATAAAAACTTTAAAAAATAAAAACATCCCATACAAAATTAAAAAAAAATTAATTTAAAGAAAGAAAATTTATTAAATAAATTTGCCTCCATACAAAATTGGAAAAATAAATTTCCTTCTATAGAAAATTGGAAAAACCAATTTGTTCCCATACAAAATTAGAAAAAATCAATTTGCTCCCACACAAGATTTAAAAAAATCAATTTTCTCCCATACACAATTAAATTCCTCCCAAACCACTTCCTGTTTTCAAAGGTATATAAATATAATACTCACATTGAACGTTTATATTTGTTTATACATAATACGTGTAAGAATTTTAAACAAAAATCAACATGTAATTTTACTTTTTTTAAAATAGGAGTCTGATTACATACTAAAAATAGGGTAAATTTACATGAAAATTTGTTAGAGTGTATGTTAAGTATTCCATATTATAAAAATAAAATAAAATTGAAAATAGACACACACAGATCACTTTATTTTTCTGGAATCACTTTATTTTTTCGAAAAATATTGGTAAAAATTCGAAAGTTTTTTACAAAATATGAAATATGTGCAGTATTGAGTTTTTCTATATAGAACTTTGCAAACAAAAATTAAAATATTCGATTTTAATAATAAAATTAAAACGAGTGTCGCAAGAGTATTTAGTACTGTAAACTTAAACAAATAAAACTTAGGAATAGATTTGAAAGGTCTTCCTCAAAAAAAGTTATTTCTGTAGCTTTATTAGAAATTTAATAAATGTTTAATTCTAATATATACAGTATGTCAATCTTCAGTTTACACACTTAAAATATGTAACATTTTTTTGGCCATATTGCCATTATAAATAAGAATTTTATTGCCAATAATATAATATTTACACATAATATCTTTTGCCTTATTAGCTAATGATTAAGATAAAAAAATCCAACAGTGTTGCAAAATATGAACGAAATCAAACAAAAATTAAATTCCTTAAGATTTAATCATGAGGAGTAATACCACTTAAATCGAACGCGGATAGAGGAAGGTATGATACATATTTGTACCTGTTGCACTGACATGAATGGCAGATCCCACCCTTCTGGTGAAAATCACTCAGTCCATTGTAGAATGAGACTATAGGTCACTGGTGCACTTAGATCAACAATGTGTAAGACTTTATTTGATATCCTGAACTGGTTACCAGTTGATTTGATGACAAGAAACTCATTTTTCTAACTGCAAATAGCCTGAATGCCGCGGGGAACTGGAGATATAGACTAATGTTTCTATTGATTCAATAGATATGTACCACTTGTCACTACAAAATTTACTTCACACAAAAATGTCTGAACATCTGAAAAAAAAAATAATTTTTAAATTAATTTTATATTGAATATTTCTTTCTTCTTTATACGACACTTTCTTATTACTTTTTTAACTTTAAAATTAATAAAATTAATTGTTAATCTTCTAAAATTTCATTTTTTTTTTTTTTTTTGATAAATTTTATTTTAAGTAAAAAAAAATATTTTTTCGCTCTAATTTGTGTTCTCATTTACAATATTTTTGAGTACGGGAACGCATTTCCTGTAAAGCAAGTTTGACAAGTAAATGAACAAACCGTTTAATGACAATACAATGAAAAAACTGATGGTTGACCACTTTGTTCCAGTACTGTTCTGACCATGGTATAAAAACTTATACGGTGGCCGTATAATTACAACAAAGACAATATTACAAAACAATACACAACTTTGCTTTTGGGGTTTGTGTTATAATCGTCAAAATATGTTTACGAAAGTATATAATAAAAGAAAATTAATATGAAAAAAAAAAACACGTGTATTGAACTTTGCAACATACAACTATATGAAAATGTATTAATAAAAAATTGTTTTTGAAAAAACAAAAAAAAAATCAAATTACAATTTACAATGGACCATGGTTCTGTACAATATGCCAGAACAGATTGTACCACATGTCAACACAATTAAGGTGCAACTCATGTATGGGCTGGTGTCACTTGAGAAATCTTGCAGTTTACCCTGGTGACAGGGTAAAGTAGGTGAGATAACCCGCAGCGTAATCGCTGCGTTCCAGCAGACCAAACTAACGAGAAATTCAGGGCTATTCTTGAATCCGAAGATAAGGCGAAACGAAGTGTTGTTCGCAAACTTCGCAACCTTCCAGTCGTGGACTCACCACATTTATTCACACCTCGTGAAGTTGCAGAGGCCATCAACGCAACTAAACCATCTACGGCGATTGGTCCTGACGAAATATCAATGCTAATCTTAAAGAACTTCAGCGAGCGGGGAGTTGAGTACTTGCAACGGGTTAATACCTGTTAATACCCGATGCCTGGAAAATGGGTGGAGTCATTCCCACTTTGAAACCTGGTAATGATGCGAATGAGGGAGAATCATACAGACCGATGTCTCTCTTGTAAAACAGTCGCAATCAACTTCCAACAGCTCGCCACGAGCATGGATTCCGAAAAATGAACAGCACAACAACATCAATAACACTCAGATCGCAGCAGAAACCATGTCAACGTACAATCCTGGTAGCTCTTGACCTATCAAAGGCATTTGATACAGTAAGTCATACAGTTCTCTTCCAAGTCATTCATTCGTTGAATTTCGAGACAAAAAGTTGCAGACCCGGATAAAGAAACCTTATTGACTGCATATAAAACGATGAAAGGATATTCGTATTTACGAACATAGCATACAAAGATATGTGCATGATGCTTTGGATCAGAATTCGTTTATGACAGCTTTGAACGACATTGATAGAAACGTCTAAAATTCCGCGGTTTAAAGTTACCGTAAGAATGTCGTGCTTGGTGCCTTTCCAAACCTATGTCCTGCATGTGATCAAGGACTATATGATACACAACATTTATTCAACTGCCAGTCCAATCCAACCTCACTGTGTCCTGAAGATCTATGGTCCCAACCAATCGAAGTTGCCAGATTTCTTGGCCTTAAGTTGAACAATGAATTTAATCTTTCCAGATGTTACAACAACCCAAGAATCGTTGTGGTAAATTTTGAAATCAGCAAGTTGGTAAATAAGGGCAAGCGGAAGAAATGGTTATATCAACTTAACAACTGCAACCTAATCACTGACGTGAAAAAATTTTGGTCAATAGTCCGATCTCTTTCTAATCCTAAAAAAGGATGATAGAATTGCAATTAAGTTTGATAATGCCACAATATCCGATTCTAAGAATTGATCGCAAGAATTTTGCCGCCAGTTTATTGAGCATCCTGAAAGAGATAAGGTAAAACCTTCCAGTCATGGACACGCCACAACTATTCACCCAACATAAAGTTGCAGAGGCCATCAAGGCTGCTAAATCATCGAAATCGATTGGCCCCGATGGAATTTCCATGCTGATGCTGAAAAACCTTGGTGACCGGATAGAACAATTGACCACTGTAATTTGGGTAGAGACCACCTGGAAATTGGGTAGAGTCATTCCAATACAGAAACGTGGACGATTTCCCTCCTACCAGCAGTCGCGAAGACTTTTGAGGCTCTGCTCTCATAGCAGCTCGTCACTAGCATGGATTCCGCTAATAGCTCATGGTTAGCCGTTAACGTTTTCTTCCAGGACAACTGTTGTCTTCTTTGCGAAACAACATGAATAGATGGATCGTGAATTACTTGAGTGGACGTCAGTCATTGGTAAAGTTTCGAGATCGATAGTCAAAATCCGCAGAGCTAAACAAGGTGTACAGGGCGAAGACCTGTTCTCACTCTTGTTTAATTTCTACCTCTCGAAACTCCCAGCGACACCCAGCAATTGACATGATAACAAATGCGGACCACTGTACAATAACGGCGACGGACCATTGAGTTGATGACCTATACTGCATATAACTTGAAACTTTATCCAGCGAAGTCGACAGCAACACCTTCACCACTTAGACAAAAGAGGTAAATACAAATTTAGGCATCGTAGTCGATGGAATCTAAATTCCGACTTTTAACCACCTGAAAATCTAAAGGGTTACATTTGAAAGCCTATAAACTTCTTCAGCTCATGCCACGCAAAAACTGCATAAGAATAAGAATAAGGTCCTGTATGTCCACCTCCCATTGCAAACTTAGAAAGAAATTTGTCTCTGAAGAAAATCTACTTGCGTTATTTACTATATTGTTCAACGTAATTGAAAGGAAACGTAATGGAAAGGAAATAGTTAGATATTAACAAATTTATTTTTTATAGAGCGATAAAGAAAAATGTAAGAAAGCAAGTAAAAAGAAAAAAGAAGCTATTGAAGATGACGAAGAGGAAGACTCCAATTCCAAAGATGAGGATTTTGAGGAAGAAAATGAATGCAGTTATTAAATGCCTGTACGTTTCAAAGGCTCTTAAAACCACCCTATTATTCACATGTCATATTTAGTGTTATGCTCCATTCTATGTTAATTTATTATTTACGTTTTTTGTTTTTGTTTTGGTTTTCTTTATGAAATTTTATCACTAAATTCTCATTATATTTTTTCATTCAAAATTGTCGGCATTGAATGCATAAATGCTTTGATTATGTTTTTAGTTATATTAAACATGCTCTAACAATTACATTTTAATCTTCAGATAATTCATAAAGGAATAGAAGTTATACATTGTCAAAATATCAAAATAAACTTCATGCTAAATTTTATTAAGATCTCTTCAAAACTGTGACTAGACATGATTTAATCGACTCAGAAAGTGATTTTGAGTCGAACGGTATACTTAAACGATAGCACTAGTTTATAAAATTTGTATATTATTAAAAAAAATACAATTTGAAATATATTTTTATAATTCATAATATATAAAAATTAATGTATATTGTTTTCGCACAGTTAAAAAGATAGTTAGTCCTTTTTTTAATTAATAATAAAAAATATATAAGTTTGAAATTATTATCTAAATAATGAAAAGCTTTTTTAAACTTCTAATTCTTCTGATTTCGCTATTTTTTTCGAAATTTCCAAAACATTTTGTTTAATTCTTTTACAATATATTGGGCTAATTTACCGGAGGAAGTTCCGCGAAGCCATCAACGCAGCAGTCGCTCGCTTTATGCCATCTGGGAGAATATCCGTAGTGCGTCCGCACTTCCCTACCGCAGCAGCGAGACTCCCAGATGAGCGCGATGATATCCGCAACCCAAACCCTAGCGACCCTAGGATTGCTCATCTGGTTGGTAAATGAGAACATAAGGAATAAATGGTTAGACCACCTTAGCAAATGCAACTTACATACAGAATTTACAACCGTAACCTCTCAGATCGCGCATGGTTTGAACCTTGTGAACGTACAATCATGGTGGCTCTTGACCTATCAAAAACATTTGATACGGTGAGTCACACAGTTCTCTTCCAAGACATCCTGCAGTCCACATTGTTGAACAATATGAAGAGATGGATTGTGAATTATTCGAGTGGACGTCAGTCATTTGTCGAATTTCGAGACAAAAAGTCGGAGTCCCGTAGAGTTAAACAAGGAGTTCCACAGGGTGTGTCCTATCACTCTTGTTTAATTTCTACATCTCGACATTCCAAGTACCTCCTCCCGGAGTAGACGTGATAACTTATGCAGATGACTGTACGAAAACGGATACGGGCCATAGTGTTGATGACTTTAGTGGTTTGGTAAATGGTTATCTCAGCGAAATCGACAACTTCTTCACTGCACAAAACTTGAAACTTTCACCAGCGAAATCATCTCCAACACTGTTTACCACCTGGACAAAAGAGGTAAATATGAATTTAGGCATCACTGTCGATGGAGTACAAATTCCGACAGTTAACCACCCAAAAATTTTGGGAGTTACATTTAATAGCCTTTTCACTTCTTCAGCACATGCCACTGCAATCACGCACAAAATGCGAAGTAGAAATAAGGTCCTCAAAGCGTAAGCCGACAGCACTTGGGGTATGAATAAAGAAACCTTATTGGCTACATATAAAACGATTTGCCGGCCAGTGGCAAATTATGCTGCTCCAGTGTGGACACCATCGCTAAGTGATACGCGATTTCATTATGTTCCGCCGAGGAAAGTAAGAATTCGTATATGACAGCTTTGAACGACATTCAAAGGGACGCTCAAATTCCGATACGATTTACTTTTAAAGATGACCTGTCCGGGTCGTTGATGAAAAGCTATAAATTTTTCAGTGAGATTCGACCATTTTTTTTACACAGAGAAACGATTCCCAAATTATTATGGAGGGTATACAAAACTTACGATTTATAATTAATTTGTGAACTAAAAATGTATTCTTATTTATATTGTAATTTTATATAAATATATATTCAATTTAAAATTGAAAATGTTGATATTGCACAGTAATACGATAGCAACTAGTGAAGTACCTGTCAAACCCCACAAAACCCTTCTCTGCCTAAACGGCCAATAAGCACCCATTCGAAGTTTCAAAGCCATTTCATTTAGGGATTGGACCTTGATCCGTCAAAAACTGTTGGAGGTAATTGCAAAATCCTAAAGCATAATCCGAGACTATCTCCATAAAATGATGATGCCACATCAGCTGTTAGCATGAGAATGTAAGGTGGTCAAGATTGGCGATCCAGATGAAGGCCTAAGGAGGGTGGTCGTGATTCTAAACCATGAATATTTGGAGCAACTTTGAAGAATGCACCGTCGAATATACTACGGATTCGATAGTATTCGTCTCTGTGTTTATAGAGGTTACGACAAGCCCGACACCGACGCCTCGAAAATAAAAGCATAGGATCTGCTGGGTAAAGTCGCGGATGCAGCTTCTGGAATGGATGATGCTCTTCCTCCAGCAAATGTCACTGCGTCTTTCCAACCTAATACCTACATGCCGGGCGGACACTTTGAAGATCTGGTGATGGCAGAGGACGATGAAGACGCTCTTCAGATCTCAGATCCAGAAGACGACGACATCACTGTCATTTATGACCTGGATGGTGAAGGTAATTCAGATTAATCTTCAGCAATCTAAGCAATTTTGGCTTCACTTTACTCCACAGAATAAGACGTTGAGATTGCGCTAATCCAGGAACGGCTACAAATTATTGTATGCTAAATGCTTTTATTTTAGCCGAGAAGAACTTAAATATCTATATCCTCATAGGAGAACACCACGAACAGGAAAGAGGATTTTGACATTACGCTGATGAATGCAGCGCATCAGCACCTAAAAGAGGACAGGAAATTATCTACGGAATGTTGCTATTTTGAATTTACCGTTAGGAATAGAGAGGCTCAGTCTTCATCGTTCCTGAACAGGAGGACAAAGTGGAAGAAACAGAAGGAAATTCTCGCTAATTCACTGTCCATTCAATTTGATGTTCAGGGTGTCAATGATTTGGATTTGAGGCTACAGTATGTACATGAAGTGTATCTGTATATAGAGGCAAGAGTTGACGTAAGATTTTATCGAAAACTAGTTTCATTCATGGGGCATGTCACTGAAACGGACTAAATCTTCTGGACCAGATGGTATAATTCTGACGGATCTGCGGAAGAATATGGATAAAAACTTACCATGGCTGCTGAAAATATACCGGGGTTGCATGAAATGATCTCTTATTCTGTTAGGTCATATTCATACCCAAAGGAGGAAAAGGCACCCAAGTCGGGACAAAGAAATTCAGGTCTTTAACCTTTCATCCTTCAAGCTGAAGACACTGAAGGGGATCATCCACATTAACATAAGAATATCAATGGATGACAGCCGCCTTTCAAATGGACTATGTGGCATATGGAACTAGCACTTTAAACCCTTCGATTGGAGCACTGAGAGTTTACTAAGTATTAGTCAATTGAAAAAGAAGCAGATTCTATTTACTAGGAGGTATAAAATACCAAACTTCAGATTACCAATGCGAGTTGGATATATTAATCTGTGGAGATGACAATAATTTTCTACGCTGCAGTCTTCTGGTGGAAATCTTGTTGACTTGGTCTTGTTGACAAATAAAATGAAGATATAGTACATAAGGTAATATCTTGGGGACGATTGATGTTATTGACTACTGCACTCCTATCCCATTAGTAAGTAGGGCTTTTACTAATCACTTGGATAAAATATCGAATGTCTCTCAAAGGAGCGCATTGAGACAAGGTTAGTGGTGGAGTCTACATTGAGAAATACAAAATCCATATGACTTTTGAACTTACTGGTGAGTGTAATATTATGTATATATATATATATATATATATATATATATATATATATATATATATATATATATATATATATATATATATATATATATATATATATATATATATATATATATATATATATATATATATATATATATTGTGTAAGTCTGAGTATATTTGAGTATGTATATACGAAAAATAACCTATTTTTACATAAGCATTGTGGTGGATTGTATTGAAGATTCGGCATAGCCGAATATAATATTCTTACTTGTTTTGTATTAAAATTGCTAAAAATATTAAACTGATTAAATATTGGCGACAGTTACATATTTTTAATTCTCTAAAAATGATACAAATTCAGTTAATTTAGATAGTTGGTATTCTGATTCAACTATGTTATAATTAGTAGCAGCTGGCTTTTGTGGATGAATTACTGTTTGCTGATCATACGATTCCAGAGTCCACCCTAAATCTTTACATTTTTGTTCACATTGATCCTCGCGTAGGTTTGTCAATTTAATAAAAGTTTTGTCTAAAATTGATGTATATGCATTTCCTATCATTTGAAATATATTCTGCATCGTGGCATCTGAAAAAATAATAATAGAAATGTGTTAGTATACCTCTAGTGAAGAATTATACAACATTCCTTCTAAAATAATATTATAGAGTAAAAGAAATATAAACATAATTTTTTTCTGTTCGAAACTTAAGCCACTTTCAATATTTCATATATCTTCTGTTTCTTATGTACTAAGTGCACTTTTCGGAAGTAAATAATAAATTCGTGAGATTAAATGTTTTCATCGCTCCCTACTCTAATTTTAGGCAGTTTATAACCTGATTAGTTTTGTTCATATCAATGAACATATTATATTTTCGATCCTTGGGTTTTTTATGCGTTCCACCCCCAACTTCATTAAGTTTTTTAACAAAAGTGACAGATCGTTTTTAAAAAGAATCAATTTCACTCGTTTTTGGCTACCTACTACCTGGGTACTACCTATATGTCTAGGGAAGCCTCTTGGGTAATATGTGATTTAATTGCCAGAAGTTCCTCATTAGTCTCAAAGTCAATAGAATCAGATGGGTGAGCTTTAACCAGTTAGGTCCATGCCATCATAGAGAGCATTGTGCCAGTTCTCTAGCAGTTATACCACTGGAGGATATATCAGCGACTCCTAAAACTACTGCCAACATTATCATTTATTATTACAGCAAAATTTGCCACAAATGTTGTCGGAGATTCGAAAAACTATTCGTTGGAAATGGATTTCCAACTCGGTTTTGGCTACCTACTAGTTTGAAATTTATTGTGAAAATTTTCAAAAAAAAATATTAATATAAAAATAAACTTAACTACCAAAAACAAACGTAATAAATTCATAAAATCTTGTGAAATTTTAAAATACTTTAAAAATAAGAAGTAATAAGAATACTTATCTAAAAAACTAAAATAAAATTCTAAAGTATAAATAAGTAAAATAAATAAATATTAAAACTTAACTTAATTCTAACAATACAAAATTTTAATATATATATATATATATATATATATATATATATATATATATATATATATATATATATATATATATATATATATATATATATATATATATATATATATATATATATATATATATATATATATATATATATATATATATATATATATAATATATATATATATATATATATATATATATATATATATATATATATATATATATATATATATATATATATATATATAATATATATATATATATATATATATATATATATATATATATATATATATATATATATATATATATATATATATATAATATGCTATATATATATAACATGCTATATATATATAATATGCTATATATATATAATATGCTATATATATATAATATGCTATATATATAATATGCTATATATATATAATATGCTATATATATATATAATATGCTATATATATATATAATATGCTATATATATATATAATATGCTATATATATATAATATGCTATATATATATATATATATATATATATATATATATATATATATATATATATATATATATATATATATATATATATATATATATATATATATATATATATATATATATATATATATATATATATATATATATATATATATATATATATAATATGCTAAAAGCATATTTACAAAATTGCCATCTAGGAATGAGAACCGTCAAAGACTAACCCCATTGGATGCGGTATTAGAAGCTTTGAAAACGATACAACGTTTAGTTGTGGTACTCTCGGGTTTGAGCACCGCGTGGTGAGGTAAGTAGTAACAATTTTCAAAATCAGAAATTTCTCTATCTATACGCTTCATATGTTCTAAAGTCAAATATTCAGTTACAACGCTATCAATACAATCTTATCTTGTCGTTATCGATTTTCGCTTATCGTAGGTAATCTATTTAGTCGGATTTTGTTACAAAGAAATTGGCGCCAAACAATAGTTCGAGACGAACCTAATGTTATACCCTTTTGAAAGTTTCGCCGACCGAATTTTTTCGATAGGTTGTAGCCTGGTAATAGCTTCACAATATTCATCGTCTTCCGATATTCCAATTGCTTCAGGGAGTTTTTCAAGTTCACATATTTTTACGTTGTAAATAGATGATGCCACAGGAGGTATATTTGAGGTTATTCGTTATTCCAACGAACACCTTCATCAAGTAGAATTTGACGGTATACATCACATCCAAGTAATAAGTCAACATGACGTCCTTGGTACAAATTCTTATCAGCCATTTGTAATTCTGCAAAACCGGACTTACCGAAAGCTTATAGAGAGTGATAAGGTAACTGACCAGCAAGTTAACAAACAACGATGATGTTAAATTTGGTCTAAAAACCTTTATTAGAGTGTGATACAATGACAATAGAGAATCATATTTTACTAGATGATACCGTAAGGGAATCATAAGACCTTCAATGTCCATTTTCCTTGTCTCAAATGACAGTGAAAGTTTATTTTGAAGACATTTCGAAATAAAAGATGCTTCCGACGCTCAGTGCACGTACTGTAAATCTACTTTCATCTACACAAATATCTATTAAGGCAGTTTCTAATAGAATAGAGGTAGACTGTAATCTGGTAGAATATGATTGACGAACAATCGATGGAATTGAAGAGGATGTTGGGATTTGCAGGTAAGTAGAGTCTGAAAATTTATTTGCAAAAGAATTTGTCGTAGGAGACGATTGAAAAGAATTTTCGGCACAAAGAAACTGACTTTTACATTTATTGTATTCATGGGAAGTTGCCAAGCAATTTGTGCAATGCTTTTGACTCCGAACTGTAGAAAACCTTTCCTCTATTAACATACGTAGGAAAACAGAGTAGATGCTCATCTTGGCATAGAGATCACTTTCTTAAATTCATAGAATTGACATTTATGTCCATGATATAATAATTTTTGAAGGAATTACAATTCGAAGGGGTCCTAATGTCAGTAACTGATTCTAGAATGTGAAAGCGAAATATAAGGAATCTATTTCCTTCCATGTGGTGAGTTCTGAGTTATTCTTAAGGGATTGTTCCCAAAGATTAAGGGTAATATCTGGAAGTGATATTGATCAGATGTAAACAAAAATTACATCCCAGTTCTTGGTATAAATTTTTAAAAGGGATAAATTTGTTACACTGTTTAATTGTACGTTGAAGATTTTTAATAGAAGTCCATTTTCCTTTGAAATATTTTGCAAAAAAAAGTATTTTCAACTGTGCGTTAATGAGAATCCAAACACTTAAGATGCGCACTGTATGCTACGTAAAATTTATTTTTAATTGTTTCAATTTATTTTTGTTTCATTCGCGGATCTTAACGTATCCCAAAGATGAACAAATTCATTCATTTGTACATCTATAGTGTGGATAGTATGATGGTTGTTGTAACAGCTGGAAATAAATAATATTTATCAATTTTGGTTCATGTTGTTGCTCAACTCCAGGCCTAGGAATCTGGCAACCTCGACTGGTTGTGTCCTTAGATCTTCAGGACAAAGTGAGGTTGGATTGGACTGGCAGTTGAATAGATGTCGTGTATCATGTGGTCCTTGACCACATGCAGGACATAGGTTTGGGATGGCACGGTCAATACGTGACATGAAGGCATTGAGCCTACTGCTCCATCCCGATCTCAGTTGTGCCAGAACTACTCTTGTTTATCGCGGTAAATTCTGTTAATTGTCTGCAATGGGCGGTGGCCGTCCTCCTAGAACGATATTCATACGGTAACCTGAAACCGCGGAATTTGAGGCGTCTCTGTGAATGTCGTTCAAAGCTGTCATATACGAATTTTGATTCAAAGGATCTTACACATATCAATGTCATATATCATATATTTCAATGTCATCCGAGATATCGTGAGTATCGGTTAATATGTCGTCAATGTACATAAAAATTCCGAAGAATTTATTCTCACAATCATCAGCTAACTACAAATATTGTTTCGTGATTCTCCTACAGTGGAAATTAAAGAGTATGAATTACAGACCGTGAAGTTTGTTGTCAATTGTGTTCCTTATCTGGTCATACGCACTTTGTTGCAATTAGCTGATGATTGTGAGAATAAGTACCCAATTGTTTCGCACATTTTTCTGAAATGTATGTACGTTGACGATATTAACCGGTACTCACGACATCTCGGCTGCTTTGATCGCTCGTGATCAACTTGTGTCAGCGTTATTCTAAGCAGGATTCATACTTAGAAAATATACATCGATTGAGAAACCTATTCTAAATGGTATTTCTTTAAATCGTTTAGTAGATGCGAAATTTTTGAACTTAATATAATAGTAATAGTGTTTGAAAGATTCAGGAAATTGTTAGCACTCATGATTGGATTTAAGTAGCAGAGGAACTTCGTCCTCGAATTTGGATGGTAATACGCTTTGGTTACATGAACCATCTTCGGGAAAAAAGTTTACTTGGAATGAAGGAAATCTTTCTTTGAAAGATAAAGTTAAGATTAAGTCTATGGGAGGTTTTGGAAAGGTTTTCTTCTTTTGATCGTGCCATTCGAGTTTTTAGCTTATGTTTTTAGATTCGATCGCACTCGCTTCTCCCGTAGAGGTCGTTTCAGATATTCATCTCTAGTTCTTTCAGATGTAGAAGATCGACGTGTAAAACACACCTGGCTATTGTGGCACATTTTTTTTTATGAGTATAAGTGTGTTCTTGAGAAACGACCAATTTCTTCACACAGTCCACTTCTAACTTTAAATCCATTCTGGATAATGAGGGAGTTATGAGGCCTAACGGTTGATTAACAAAAACGTCGTATTTACGGTACACGAAAATTCACCCGATAATTCCTTCATACTCTTGTCGATTTACCATTCTTTTGACTGAGTTTGTTCATTTGATTTCCACTCATGGTGGAAATCAGTTGATGCTTGGGATTTTGATTTTTGATCAACGATTAATGAGTGCAAGCGCAGCATTCTCAATCGCAAAACGTGCCTGGATCACCCCTTCACGACTACCGGTGTGGACTTCGCTGATCCATTTGATATGAAGAATCTTGCTGGTAGATCTTATCAGATTTTGAAGGTTACATATGTATTTTTTGAGCTAGTAAACTATCGAAGAAGGAGCAACATATTTTTTTTATTTATTTTACACAGAATGGCTCCCAAGAACAAACATGGTTTAGATTCTAAACGTTCTGGCCGCCGTAATGAACGCCAGAATGGTTCCCGTTTCAACAACACCGTGCCAATACAACAAGGCAGCATTTTGGTTATCATATCTGCCGAGCTAACCATAGGTTAGTGAATTGTCACAAATTCAGAAAAATTAATTTAACTGACATATACAAAATGGCGACAAACTAGACTATTGTGTAAATCGCTGGCCAGGAAGCATTTAATTGGAAGATGTACAAGTTATCATTAAAAAACACCAGCCCCAAGAGCTCCTACTACATCAGCTCCATTATAGTTCGCAAAGATCATCATACCCATTATTACATGGCAAGAACGTTTGTATCTTCGGCCATAGAAAAGATAGGAAATCGGATTACAAGGGCAATATTAAACCCATCCCTTACTTATCCCAAATTGCTTCCGTTTTTGGTAGCGAAAATACCTTAATCCCTTCAAAGTAGACAAAGAACATTTTGTTTTGCGTTAATTACTCCATATCTGGAATCACTCAATATGAGATTTGTATGGAAGTTAATAAAAATTTGCCAAAACCCCATATCCAAACGCAATGGATGAATCCATTAAAGATAAGTTTGTGCACATTTTTCTTGCAGATCATGATCCAGTTTCAGTAGAGATTGGTGGAGACCTCTATAACCAAGTATCCTATAATCCAACACCATACACATCGATGGAGGATCGTTAATTGCTCAAGATTCTGCCCTTGGCTGGCTGGTGATGGAATCTTATATCCAATAACGCTCAACAACAAGTTGTCTGGCCCAGGAGAATGTTCATATTAATGAACATATTATATTTTTAATCTATAGTTTTCTATTTGTGTTCCACCCCAACTACATTGCCTTTTTTCAAACAAAAGTTACAGGTCGAAAAGAATCAAGTTTGCTGGCTATTAACTCGCTTGAAATTTGTTGTGAAAATTATAAATAAAAAATTTATTGATATAAAATAAACTAGAAAATTTCTGTTTTTTATTAAAGTAACAAATTTATTAAAAATTGTTAAAGTTTAACATACTTACCTTAAAAACTAAAAATTAAAATTAAATACTTACCTCCTAATATTAGTCTTAATTCTATCCTAAAATATTTGAATTTATAAACTTACCTTTTATATATGTCATATTAAATACTAACATTTAAACTAATAATGCGTTTGGAATTATAACGTTTTGAAAAATATATTAAAAAACATCATTTTATTTATCCTTATAACCTATCGTTATACTCCTATATACCCATCTCCTACTAAACCTCAAAAAACTAACCTTGAAAACCCAAGACTTGGAACCCATTAGCTGATAACTAATCTATAACTAACTTTGGTGAATGCTTAAGTGTTTTAAAAACACGTTTATGCCAAATCACTGTCACCCCCTTATTGGGTGAAGTTGCTTTTCCTTTGTTATTGTAACATGATACAAATTTAACCATTTGAGTTAATCCACTAAATATAATGGTCTTCATTTTCTTTATCAGACCTTAGCAAAATTCAAAATGAATACAATGTTATATACACTATATTTTTACTATCCACTACTAATGTGTTATTATAATAGTTTTATAATATGTTTTAAGTATTAGAAATTGAAACATACCTCTTAAATCGTTTATGACAGTTTTTATTTCTTCACACCATTCGTTATTATCTATGTTCTTAATAACATCTGCAAGGTTGTTGAAGATTAGACTATGAAGTAACTCGTTTAGTTTCTTTAATTCACTATTATCCGATTTAATACTCTGAGAAATACGACTCCAAAGGAATTTAGCATCAAACCTGTTGGTAAAAATGTTACATTACTCAAACTGTATAAAAAAATAAACAATACATTCAATTTAAAGCAATAGATCAATTTTAATTTTTATACCCTACTCCACAGTAGATTCTTGGGATATTTTGCGTTTGTGCAGAAGTTTGAAATTTAGAGAAATATCTTGTAACTTTCTACCCAGAATCTCATTCTAAATTGATTGATGTAATCCTTGTGAACAAAATGCAGGGCGTAATTTTAGAGATAACTTAATAAAACTGGCATATGTCAATATTTTGGTTTAAAAATGATGAAATTGGTATCAATTTTTTTACCTAGTCCCCGTGCAAATGTTCCTCATGAAATAAGGTTTAAAGGACATACATGTTCTAAATATAAAGCGATTTCAGCGAAATTGAATGAAAATAAATCTTATAGTTTCCTAAATCAATTTGATGGACGGTCCTTTACTTCTCATTGGTCTCATACAAGCCCACTTCAAAATATCACTTCGATGGGCATAAATCTCACATTTACATTGGTATTGTAATAACAACTTATCCAAATTAAGGTAAATATAATCTTAAATTGATATTCTAAATTATACGAGGATCGGTGCATCATTTCATCTAGCTCCGAAAAATCTATTTCATTTATAATGCACTTCACACTTAATCATAAATCAGAAAAGCAAATTATGCGATATTCGTTCATAATTTTTCATAACTGTCATTTGCAACCAACAATGTGTGAAGAGTATAACAAAGTCAGTCTTGCCGACTATAATTTTTTACTTGAATGACTATTAAAAGGATTCGTAAGTTTTGTTAAAAATTACGGATGTTCAAATATCAAACTTTGAGGCGTATCTATTATTTTGAGCATATGTGTATTTACTTAATGTGGTCTAAGGTTCTTCCTTCTTACACTTGTGCTACAAAAATTATATTTTTTTCACAAAATTAAAGATAAGATATTAAGTTACAATTTTAGTAAAGACTTTAATTTGATTTAATTTTATTATCTTAATTGAATTGAAATCTGGTTAACCGGTTCTTGCATTGGGGTTCGAAATTTCGAATTTTTCGACACGCCAGTTTCATCTGTCGGTTGAATGGTTTTTAAAGCGCCCCAAACACATACGACATATGCTCATGCAATAAGAATATTTTAGTAAACATGACACTGCTTGATAATGTATGTGTTACACAAATCAATGAAGAATGAAAAATCAAAATATTCCAAAACTAACCCACACGGTAACTCATATTTTTGAATGAATTTGTATTTTTTCCGACAAAAATATATTAATTGCCTTTTTCAATTGAAGAAAATTTGAAAATATTCACTATTTTGTAAATAAAATTGATCAGTGTATCTGTCTATGGGCTGCTTATCACATACTAATTGCATGAGCAGTATGTGCCTATGGGCCGCTTAAGTAAAAACCTTAATCCAATTTTTTTGGTAACTGGACAATCGGTTTCCTGAAAATGACGGCTTTTAAACACACAATTCTGTACACAATGTAATATTCTAACTCATGTTAAAAGTAATCGTAAAGAAAGAGATTTACATGAAGTAATTAATGTGTACTTGTCTATATCCTTACAATTTATTCTGCACGAGATAGTATGCCATTAATTTAATGTACAAACTGCAATTCGATGTAGCTAGCTGAAATAAACAGAAACGTTAATTCTTAAAAAAATATGACAATTTCATTCGATGTACCTCCAATTCCTCATTCTCCAACATCTCTATTTGGGCATCGTATTGTTTCATTTCTGCACCAAATACCAATATGACCTCAAAAGTTTACTTGTTTAATAAGCACAGTTGCTACAGTAAATATTTCATTAATATTTACTTCAGAGGCCGAATTCGGGATAATATTGACGGCGGCAGCTCAAAAACTCAAGTGTTTAGTTTAAAAACACAATGGAAAGAAATCATCGGCGTAAACAACACCAAATTTTTACTTCTTTTCAAAATATTCAACAGGGTAACACATACACAACAAAATAATTATAATAAAAATGTAAAAGGGCTTTGGTAACAGTAACATTTATCGAATTTTATTTTCATTATATTTTTTATGAAAACTTGCAAATTCTAGTACTAAATTCGTACAATTCAGGTTGGTAGCACTAGAATTTTTATCTGCAAAACTGAAAATTCTCTCATCTCGTCTGCGAAGAGAGTTTGTTGAAAATGAAGAAAAACAAAGAGGTTGTTTAATTTTTTATTTTCACGGACATTATATTTTTTTCGAATGGCAAGATTGTAACTTGAAACATAAATTAAATTTCGCAATAAATTTTCCACCTCTGGCAATTTTTTTGACAAATGGAAGATGACACACACACTAAAAATGGCGCGAACGATCCACATCCGAATCAGAATACATAAACAATGTGTAACACCAATGTCGGTAATAGTGAATGCATTTAAAAGTCTTTTTGTATTATGAAATTAGAATCCAGCAATATTTACTGTCTTGACCATAAAAATTAGGACGGAGAACGTTTTTTAATCTAAAGTGGCCCACTTTCATCTCCTATATGTGGATTTTTTTAATTCGAGCATATTTTGCGTTTATTTTTTAGTTGTAAAAAGTTTCAACAAGTGCGGATGAGAAGATAACACAGTAGAATTAATACAGTGCTCTATTTTGTTTCCCTACTCAAATTTAGTATTTTTCTTAACTGATTTAAATAAAATAATAATTATTATTTCACATTTTGGGAAGTATGTATGCTGAACAAAAGATAAGATTCATTGATATCATATTGTCATAATTAATTTGTTATTTTTTTAAGATTTTGTTTGTGGAGAAACATATAGTCATTATTTTAAAAATGTAAGTATAAATATAAATGTGTTTGTAAATACACAAGCACAGTTATGTATTGAGTAAAGTAAACCTGAGTTTGTCTGTTGTCGGCAGGCTCACATCAAATCAACAGAGCTTAATGAAATTTGCTTTATTTCTAAGAAGTTTCCTATTTCAAACCAAAACCGGTTCAGAATATTTTTGCAAACATTTATTTCACTTTTCAAAATGAGTAAATTTCTTCTTTAATTGCTGTTGTTGTAATCTGTATATCAACGAAATGTGTTCAGAAAAAGTACATAATTAAAGGATTTTTACTTGGAATTAATTAATAATGAATTAAAGTTGGAATTTTTAATAATTTTATGATTGTGAAGATAAATTTGACAAACTGTATGTGAACGCAGTAAAAGTATATTTTATTGACATAGATTTACAAAACATAACTCCATTTAACAAAAATGTTAATAGAATGTGGATAGTTATTAATTCATTATATCCCGGTGTAACATTTTTGTGAATTTTTAATGATTTTTTCAAAATGATATTTATATATGAAAAAAATTTTGGTATAAATGTTTATTTAAAAAAAAAATGAAAATATAATTTTTTTATTGAAATTACTGTGTTTTGATAAGAGTATGGAAAAACTCGGAGCAAAATCTTTATTTTGAAATGATCTTTATTTTTACACTTCTTTGAGAATTTTAAAAAATTTAAACTCTTTTTTGTCTTTATTTTTCGATTTTTCACTCTTATTCTTTTTTCAAGTAAGAGTAAAAAAGAAAAAGATTGAAAAGGAAAAAATAATAATCAATAATAATAATCAAAAAATAAATGTGCTTGTACATTTATTTTTTGATTATGTACCGTCACAAACAAATTTTAATGTATATTCATACAAAGATTGTAAACACACAAACATCAGTTTTTCAGTTTAATAAAAATATACGCTATGTTAAAGTCTTGAGTATAGATAGTATAGTTTATAGTCTCCTGTATAGAAAAGTTTATCTATTAAACTATTATCTAAATTATAGTCTACATTATAGACTTTAAAACGCACTATAGAGATTATATTTAAAGGCATAGATCACAAATTTGTACAATTATATTTCATTTTATATCAGACTTCACATCTTGTCTAGGGCTATAGTTCTCATAAAATTATTTATTTAACTAAATTTTTCTCTTAAACAAATCACAAGTGGCGGGAATGAAAAATAATTTCATGTTGAATATTCCAAGAACTTGTTTATATTTAAAGTAAAGAATAAACAAGTATTTCTAAAATACTGATAAGATAACAAAAGTAATAAATATCGAACAAGAAAAGTAATCAAATTTTATTTGCCATTTAAAAAAAATTAATAATTAAACATATGGCAAAAAGCAATAAACATGTAATAAACGCCTAAGAAATTAATAAATTATGTTTTGTACATTTACATTAAACGAACATACACACTAAAATATACTCTCACAAACGCATACAATATATGAAAGTATTTAAGAATTCTTAATGAGTCATAAAATTAGTCACATTATTTTCTATAACTTTTTTTCTACTGAACCGATTTTGATGATTTTTGGAATAGTATTGGGGTACATATTTTTTGATAGTGTGGCAGAATTTCGTCTGTTGTTGCCACAATCACATCCGCAATAATTGACAGAGCTCAATCGATTTTGTCCTTAGTATTTATTATAGTCCTGAGAAGTTTCCTATTTAAAACCAGCAAAATCGGTACATCATATTAAAAGATTTAAACCGATATCTGCCAATCGGTTATAGCCAAAAATATAACTAATTTTATGACTCTATTTCTAAAAAAAGCATTTATATAATGTATAGGTTTGTGAGGGTATGTGTGTGTGAATATGTATATCTGCGGAACCTAACATATTAACTTCGCAGGTATTTTTGGTTAGATTCGGTATAGCAGAATATAGCATTCTTACTTGTTTGTTATTTTCATTAATAATATTATTAATTAAGTAAAAAAATACCAAAAAAAGACTTTCCCTGGCTAATCTCCACATGTATTTGGTAGCACAAGTTTCACCAAAAAATCCCTCAGAAAATAATGCAATTTTTGTACATGAACCCATTTGTTTTGTACATGAATACATTTATCCATGAAAGTACAAATTATTTCAGAATTACGCACAATAAACGCTAAAACAAAAGAAACGGTAAACATGTTTCACTCACATGAATCTTTAACATATAAATCATATTTTCGGTATAATTTCTGCCTTTAGTGATTAAATTCACCTTCACCGGACACTTTTTGTTAGGTTTTAGAAGCAAACTAAATATTTGTTTTCCAGACTAAAGTTTTCTTGGTTTATGTATGGCAGGATGGTGGCAAATCAATTTGCATATTGGCATCTGGTCCTGCTAAGAAAGAAGCTGCCAACTGCATGAAATATTCTCGTGTTGAGAAATTCAATATTTTGTGTTTATAAATAACCTCCGGAATGAAATCATGTGTAGCTGCTATAATAATTTCACCATTTTTGGGTGTTACCAAATTCTATTTATTACACATCATAAATAAGGCCTCAGCTCTAGCCTCCTCAGTTTTTGTTAAATACAAATTAATTTTATCACCATAAAAATCCACATTATAGGGTGTATAAGCACATTCATTAAAACGGAAAGTTCTTTGGGGTTGGCATGATAACACATAATAAACATTTTATGCAATGAAGAGCACTCTATCTCCATCACATGACGTTCTACTATATCCGCACACATTTAATAATTCGCAACTTTATCACGATTACCATAACCTAAATATTTCTTAAACTTAGAACCTCTTTGTTGTACATTATTGGCTCCAGTGTGTACATTTGCTCCATTTTTTATTAATTCTTCTATTTTTTTATATTATCGGGTTTAAAACGTTCGGGATAAGTTAAAAATTTGCCTACTCTTTCGGGAACGACCGATTGATGTATCATTACATTGGACTCCTGTGAAATGACGGTACGTCCTGAAAAGTCAACATCTAGTTTGCCTTAAAGTCCTGAGAAGTTTCCTAGTGGTATTTTTGGGGGCCATGTTGAGAGGTATGCCAGATATTTCATTGTGGAAATAGAGAGCCACATGGAGTTGTAAAAAATCCCAATCTTCTCGTAACATATTTTTTGTATGACACCGTTAATGAGAAGCGTTTCAATTTGTTTCATATTACCATTAAAATTTTTAAACTATAGGTAACACCTAAGTTCCGCTTTAACTTTATGTACCATTGGATGTCTTATACACACTGGTGGCACAAAAACTCTAGTTACTATTAAACTGGCAGGATTTCTCCCCTCACATGTCATGCCATCAAAGGAATATCACGGTTTGGTATACTTTTAAATAGTTTCAGAACGGTCAAAAGATTCAACTCTTCCATATGATTGTAATTTGGTAACATTTAATTTTCTATTATTATCGGTAGCCGCCAAAAGATCACCAAAATCTTTATTCATTAAGTATTCTTGTTTTTTATTTCTATAAGGATTATGTCGCTTTTTTAACACTACCATTAATACTATTTGCGGATATGCTGTTTTAAAAAGAAGTCTTGCCATATTATTAATTAATATGTCTTAAAACTGACCTATCTTAAGAAATCAAACCGACCGAGTGGCAACACCAACAAATTAATGGGTGTGACTAGAGAATGGGAGATACCCTACAGCAAACTTTCAGAATTGCCAATATAGAGTAAATTTTAAAATGATCTTAAAATCGAAAAATTCCGTTGAGCGTTGGGTTCTAATGGCGTTCCTCTATAGAAACCCGTTAGTTATTTTAACGCTCAACGCAAATTTTATATTTTATGAGTATTTTTAAAAGGAAATGGACACATATTAATATTGGTTCCTATTGTGTAGGTAGGCAGGTAGGTAGGGAAGGGTGGTGTGCATTAATGCACACCTTCATTCAGTGACCTAAAGGTCCATTGTGATCCCTTCATCTAACTGGAAGACAGTGTGAACTGAAGGAAAAAGTGAAGAAAAATAGGAGAAAATTAGAGAGAAAGAGATGAAAAAGAGAAGAGACAGATGTAGTCGACCAATACCTCCTATTGACCTAATAACTGTTGGTTCCAGTAGACAGCTTACTTTCAGGATGAGCCTTATGAGGGTTGACAGTTGTATGAAGGCTCCTGGTCTCCATTGCCTCCCACTACACAGAACACCCATAGGAGAGTATTGGCCTCCTAGTATAGGATGCCTAAATCCCTCGAGTTTTTATATTCTAGTGAAAAGGACTAACTCCGTTTTTGATAGATTCACTCTCAGTCCCCTATTCACAGCCCACTGATCGTGGGAAAAAAATTTGCCGTTACCAGTATGACGACGTCATCCGCGTAAGCCACGATTTTCCGACCCCTTGCATGGAATCGTCTCAAAATGCAGTTGATCGACAAGAGCCATAGAAGGGGTGCTAGTACTCCACCCTGTTCCCCTAGACACTAGTTTCCTAAGATGTATATTACCTAAATTGGATTCAATAATCCGGCTCTTCAGCATCATGACTATCCACTCAACCAGAAAATCATCCATATCCAAGCCTCTGAGAGCATATTCAATATCTTCAATCTTTATATTATTGAAAGCTCCTTCAATATCCAAGAACGCCGCCAGTGTATATTCCTTGTACCATAGACTGCGTTTATTGCAAATCACATCGTAATGAAGCGCCGTCTCAACAGTCAGTAACCTTGTATCAATCACATTCTACAGATAAATATCAATCAGTCTCTCCAATGTCTTCAACAGAAAAGATGATTGGCTGATCGGTCTATAATCCTCAGGTTCTGAGTGACAAGCCTTCCTCGCTTTGGGTATGAAGATCACTCTAACCTCCCTCCATCTCAATGAAATGTACTTAAGTCTAAGACAAGCCCTGTACACAACCACCAGTAGTCTGATTTGACCATCATCGACGTTCTGTAGCATGGCCGGAAAAACACCATCCGGCCAGGCGATTTATACGCACCGAAAGTGCTAATTGCCCACGCTACCTTACCCGCAGACCGGCAGTACTCGGCGAACCGAGTCAATTTACTCACAGTAGTTGTTCCATGAGACTCGCTTCGCCCGTTTAATGTCCCCCTTATACTTATTGAAGCTCATCCGATATTCATTCCAGTCCGTGGAGTTCCTAGTGTGATTTGCCTTATTGAACAACCTTCTAACCGTAGACCGTTGCTCCTTAAGTTGCGCCGTCCATCATCGTGGTTGCCCCCTCCTGCCGGGATAGACAATAGGACAGCAGAGCTCAAAACTCCCCACAATCGCCCTAGTGAACGCCTCAACAGTCCAAATATCATCTTCAGAGGAACACCTCTTTTGTTCACATCCTCGCTACCCCACTGATACCAGACTTTGTGTCTTTACACCCGGGGGGTCCGCCGCATCGTAGGGCATGTATGTATAAGCCAAAATTATTGTCCTGCCGTCACCTATATCCCCATTGAGGGCCACATCCTCCTTGTTCTCGGTGAGGTGAATAGTAAGTTCTCTTGAGACCGTTTCACAGTAATGCAGGTTTATTTGTACCATTTGCAGCCTCGTTGGACCCATCAGGTTTCGTATAACGGAAACTGATAGTGCCCAAACCGTAACAAGCTATCCCCCATCGAGTCAAGCTTATCAAGAGACTTTTGGTCTACTGCGAACCTGAAGTCTCTTCCTTGTGTCTCCTTACAGGCCATTGAAAACAGTAGTTCCACTGGCCGGTAATGAGACCCTCATTCTGGTTCTTCAGACTTATCAGTATGTATTCCACCGATTTCATGGGTAGTAGAATCCATACTGTGACGAAGCGGCAGCTCCGATGCCATTATCACATCCAGGTTTGCGTTGTTGCACTGGGCAACGCACTTGGCAACTGTGGCCTTTAAAAGGTCAAAGAACTCCTTCCTAACACAGCTGACAGTTTTGATGCCCTTTACCCAGTCCGCTCCCCAGAATGTTATGGCGTTTGGCCTGCCCTTCATCAAGACAATATCTTTTAAGATCAGTTTTTCCTCCGATCGCCATAACTCAGGATTAATATTCCCATCAGGATCTCTCCTGTCTACTCTTTTTCTCACAGAAGCAATCAGCTCCGAGTCTGGTTTGTTTGGTGAGTTTCTGGAAGGAAGTTCCAAATTTGCCAGCCAGAAGCGGATTACTTCTGTGAGCTTGTGCATAGGTCTGATCCGAGCCAGTATTGCTCCCTTTGGTAGTATCCTTTGGGATTGAATCAGAGGTTTCACCTGACTTTGAATCAGACCTATACACCAACGCAGTCTCTTTTCTGACACCATCCGTCGCGGACATTGTTTTGTCCGTTGACATTTTTGCCTGGCTGGTGTTGCTCCTAAGTGTACTGGACTGATGCTTAGTCACAGAAGTAGGTTTTCCATCACTTTTGATGGTTAGTGATCCATCTTCTAAGACTACCCATAGCCCAACAGGATTTGACAATCTAAGGATCGCACTGGTAGAACCATAGGTTCTTTTGAATCGGTTGATGATCTTCCTGTGCTTCCTTATTATGTGCTTATCCCTACTCGTTAGGAGTGCAGGATCTCGTTTCGCTATCCTGTTAAGATAGCGTATGGAGGCCCTAACACCATTTCTAGATTTCTCCTCCTTAGTTCGGTCTGTAGGGGAGATCTGTTCTCTGGAGAGTCTTAACTCCTCCTGCCGAACTAGCTTCACGGTGCTCTTTTCCTGATCAGAGGAGTCTGTCTGTGACATCGCTGCTTCCAGTACGGTTGGTAACGTCTAATCCCTCTTCTTATTCTGACTGCAGACGATTCAGCAAATGAATCGTTTGACAGACGCAGAAGATGTCCGTCATAAGCACATCACGAATTTTGTCCGCATGTTCCAGAAGGATTCCATGCGGTCCCTCCAAATCGGCGTTGATGCTAGCATCAATTGCCCTATCGAATGGACGAGAATTCTCCAGAACCTTAGCGTCTTTATCGGAGGTGTTATCAGTTCGTGTTCTATTTCCGTTTTCGTCATCTATGTACCTTTCATATTTTCTATTGTGTAACTTTTGTTATTTTAAAATGTTTTACTTTTTGTATATAGTAGAATTTAATGTTGTTTCCCTTTTATATGTGATTTTTTTACTATGACGTCCATGTATTTTAATACCTCAGAATATCCCTTTTCTAAAATAAAATTTTTATTTAAAATTTCATTAATAATTACAGTTTTTTGTTGACGGTGATTTAAAACTGAATTGCTAACATATATACAATATTTCTATACTTGGCAGCACTGATGCTTGAAATACGCAGTTTTTAAACTTGGCAGCAAATATACTCAATCAAAAAGTAGGCGGCAAGAACTTGAGCGCAAAAAGAGGATGCAACATTTCATTACAAATCAAAGATCTGTTAGTTAAACTGCATAATGGAGGAACAAGTTTCAGAAATAGTATCAAGGCCACGTTCTTCTGTTCAATATGTGGTAGAAAAGTAGGAATATATATATATATATATATATATATATATATATATATATATATATATATATATATATATATATATATATATATATATATATATATATATATATATATATATATATATATATATATATATATATATATATATATATATATATATATATATATATATATATATATTTACCAGCATTTGGTAAATCTATTGATCCCAATGAAAAAATTATATTCGACAACAGTTGTTTCAAACCCGTCACAAATATTTGCATGACGATTCCTTTTATTTATCTCCATTGGTAATTCTGAATCCGTACCATACGTCATTTTATTTTTATTTATTATCTATGTTTACTTTCTCATAACTAAATTATAATGCTCTACTAATGTTAAAATTGCTTGTTTTACTGTACTAAGCTCTTGTTCAATAGGATGGATTGATCTTTTATCTGGAAATGCATGATCCATCCTAGCTATTATTGCTTCAAAACGGTACATTATGTCCTAAAACTGACAATTTAGCCGTTCCTACCAATTAATTTTTCAATGTCGTCAATACTGATAAATATTTTCTACTACCCCTAGCATACAATCCCATTGAATCATGTGCCGCTTTCCGCCATGAAATATAATCACTCTCTGCACCATCAAACTCAGTCAAAGATCGAATAATTTCCAAACTTTCATTGCATACTATTGATTCATCTATCTTTTGAAATTTTCAACCACATTTCCAGTTATTAAAATATTAACTTTTTGTTTCTAATGCATCTAGTTTTTGCAACAATGGTGCTATATTATATATTGAAATTAATTCTAAAGATACTTATTATATTGAATATTATTACAAATTTCTTTTCCTATTTTAGGATACTTATTTTATCGACTCACTGCAACTTAATCTACTTTTAGTTGTCGAGCAGTCTTCTCTTAGCAAAATTTAAAGTTGCCAATGATGAGATTTCTTTCACAAATCAATTTGCCGGAATATCCTTGTAGTAGTATCAAAAAGTGCCCCACGTTTGGGCAGCAGTTTTATTAAGAGGGTTTCGTTTGTTAAAAAAAACATATATATATATATATATATATATATATATATATATATATATATATATATATATATATATATATATTATTTAATTTTATATTTAACAAATTAAACTTAAACTATTTTAACAACTACTCTATTGAATTATTTAAAACTTTAAATTTAAAAAATGTTGATGCAAGAAAGCAGTGGTCGGTTGAGATTACTATCAATGTTATTGGTATAACCAAGAGGTCGCTTCCAATAATTATGGAAACATCCTTGAATAATCTGTTTTTTAAATAGTGCATAATAATAATTACATAATTAGCCACACTCAAAATTGAAAATTTTGCAAATTGTTTTATTGCATCAAAAATATGTATATGAATCAATCGACCAGTGATTATCATCATCAATATTAATTATAATTAAAACCATCTGTACGACTATTCGTTAATCGACTCAGGAGGTTGCAATATTTTTAAGTAACATCTCATTCAAAGGTGATATAATAATTTTTAACATAACAAAGTTTGCGTTTTGCAATATAAATGTGAATTTATCATAACAATGATCAATAATGTATGAAGATAATATACATTTAAAACAGGGAAAAATTACAGCATCATATATAAAACAAGAAATCGTTAAAGAAGCAGGATCTTACATATGTGTATGTAGGACATACAGAAAACAAAATAGAAAACTCTTCCGGGAAATAAGGTTATTTTAATTTTCAATTTATCTACGGAAAATATATTTTAAAAAAGAGGCAATGAAACAAATTTATTGTTATGGCATTCCAAAAAGTTAACTCATTTGAACAAATTTTAAAACATCTTATAGATTTTTTCCAAAATGTTTAATAAATCAATTTACTTTTATTCTTGTAATTTTGCTGTTATCATTTTCGTTTATGTGGAATAACAGAACTAACGAAAAGTTTTAGAATAAGGCTATAATTTTGCATTCTGCAACATTTTTTACATTTCATATTGATGAAATACGTAACTGTTAAATTGGTTACATTTTGACATTAAAAATGCTTATCTAATTGCCATTTGAAAAATTTTCTGTTTTCAGGGTTGATTTCAAATATAATTTATTTTAAAACTTGTATATTTTCATATCCGCCAAACTCTGAAAACTTATATTGAATGGCAATTAGGATTATTGTGACAAATAAAGAAAAAAAATTTCTAATTTATAAACAATAAAACAAGTAAGAACGCTATATTCGGCTATGCCGAATATTCAATACCCTATACGACAAATTCGTGTGAAATTAATACGTTAGGTTCCCTAGATATACATACATACACTCACAAATGTAAATACTTAATGAGCCATAAAATTAGTTATAATTTCACACAGTCAACGATTATCACTCGTGGTGAACATACATGTATTTTTTGACTGCACTTGGTTTCTGATTTTTTCTATCTCGGATAACGGTTTAATTTTTTGTAATTTCTTTGGACTCTTATTCTTTGTATTTTGTTCTTTTTATTTTTTTTAATCTAACTGTACATAAATTCTGTATTGTGAAATAGTTAACAACTATTTGAAATGGCCCCTGGGTCACCAAAAGTTTCCTCAAATAGGTTTGCCATATTAGGCGACTTTTTTGAGCAACCCAAACTTCCACCAGTTAGGAATAATATACCTTTTAATGATCCAAAATATTTAATTATAACATCAAAGGACAATGGATTGAGAAAATTAAGCCCATTCATAATTCATCGTGGATTAAATGCAATTTCAACACTAATTGATTCAATTAGCCAACTAAAAGATGGGAATCTACTCATTTTGGTACTCAACCAGGTTATTGCAAATAAATTTTTGAAAGCAAAAACATTGCTTAATATGTGCGAAATTGATGTGCAACTACATCCCAGCCTAAATAATATTAAAGGTGTTATCTGAAGAAAGATATATCTGAAGAGGAAATAGTAAATGAGCTTAAATCTCAAGGTGTAATTGCAGTATATAAATATACATCTAAGGCAGATGATGGTTCTAATTATTTCAATGGAAATATGGTTCTCACATTTAACCTGTATAATTTACCTAGAGTTATTGATGTTGCCTGGTACAAAGTAAAGGTAAAAACTTACTTTCCAAATCCAATGCGTTGTCACAATTGTCAACTTTTGGGACATACAAAAAATAAATGTTCTAATCAAGCATCTTGTGATAATTGTAACCTTCTACCCCATGATCCATCTAAGTGTACTAGAACACAATGCGCAAATTGTCGTGATGAACATCCTTCATCTGACAAAAACTGGCCTAGATATATTCAACAAAAGGAAATTATCAAAATTAAAACACTTGAAAAATGCTCTTTTGGCGCTGCTAAACGCAAATATGAATTTAATATAAGATCAAACACACATTCTAATACACAACAAACATATTCAGAAACTTCGAAAGATCCCGAAAATTTAAATAACAAACCTAGTAAAATTCAACAAAAACGTAATGCTCCATCACCAAAATCCAATAAAACAACACAGAAAATCTTCCGACGAAACTCTATTAGCTCATCTTCAAATGAAATAGATATTAATATATCAAGCTCAACAACAAAAGTTAAAAAATCTAAAAATACTAAAAATAAAAAATTCTTCGACCCTTATCCCCCTAATACTTCATTACCAACAGGAATTATTTCTCCAACTACAAAAAGATTACAAACAAGAAATGAAACTTCTGAAATATATAATTTAGATATTGAAACAGACATTATAGACGACATATTTTCTCCGATTGGAAAAATAACTCAAGAACTAATTGGAAAAGAACAATATTATATACCATCATCCGAAAGGATGGATAATTCTGATGACTAATTTCCATATTCTCAACATGGACGCGTACTCCAATACTTCTAACTAAAGTAAATATATATTTACTTTTTCATTATGATTTGACAACATGGCTGATTTTCGAATATTGCAGTGGAACATTAAGGGTTTCATAAACAATATAAATGAATTGCAGCTTTTAATTAAGGAGTACAACCCATCACTTATATCCATTCAAGAAACTCATTGCCCATATAACTTTAAACCCATTCCTCCTGAAGGCTATTCCGCATATTTTTACAATTCTTCTGTTAATACCACATCTAAACAAGGTGTTGGTTTAATGATAAAGAATAACATACCCCACAGAATTATGCACACAAATTCCTTGATCCAGTCTATCACAATAGAAATTCAACTTGACATTAAACTTTCTGTAATTTCTTTATATTTACCACAATCTTATATTCATTATTTTCTCTATATTTACTCACCTATCAACCAACACGAACTCATGAACCTATTTAATAATATTTCGACTCCAAAGCTCATCATTGGGGATTTTAATGCCTGGAACGTCGCCTGGGGATCCCATGTCAATAATCACAGAGGATCTTTAATAGAAAATACTATATTATCTAGTGATTTATATATTTTAAATGATGGTCGGCCTACGCACTTATAGACACACGGATATTTAACACACATTGATTTATCGTTATGCTCCAGAACGCTATTAAACTCAACGTCATGGAATATACTAGACGAAATGTATAATAGTGACCACTTTCCTATCACAATCAACATTTCTCTAAGTAAGAACACTTAGAGATATTAGCAGATTGGACAAAATTTTCTACTATTGTTGATAATGAACTCCATAGGAGACCCCAATCAATAAATATTAATAGAGAAGCTTCACTTATTACTAAAGCGATAAGAACAGCTGCTAATGCCTCAATACCACAATCGTCATTAAAGAAAAGGTCTAATGTAGCTTGGTGGAATAGAGAACTTTCTTCATTAAGAAAATATAAAGTTGATGCCTGGCAAAACTTCAAAAAATCACCTACAACTGCGAATTTAATATTATATCGAAGACAAAATGCCTTATTTAGAAAAGAAATGAGAACACAGAAAAAAAAATTGTTATGAGAACTTTACTAAAAGTATAAATCGTGACTCCTCAATGGGGGACATTTGGAGTAAAATAAATAGACTCTCTAACAACAACATTAATAAACAAATTATGGCTATTGAGCGAAATGGTCAAGTTATTACAGATCCATTTCATATAGCAGAATCTTTTGGGGATGTGTGGTCCAAATACTCTAGTGATGACAATTTCTCGGCCGATTATAATATTTTAAAGCGTAATGTTGTTAATATAACCCCTAATTCAAGACTCAATTTTAATACATGTCAAATCGAAAAAGAAATCACACTTAACGAACTGTTTTATTGTTTAAATAAACTCAAAGGTACTACACCTGGTTATGATAGAATATCTTATGTGATGATAAAGCGATTAAGTCTCAACGCAAAAACCAGATTAATTAATCTTTATAATAACATATTGGAAAAATGCATAATTCCATTCACATGGAAATCCAGTAATAACTCTCTTGATACAAAATCACATCGACCCATTTCCCTACTTTCTTGCCTTAGCAAAGTTTTGGAAAAAATTGTTGCAAACCGTTTATTATGGTTTACCCAGAAATGTTGCCTTATTGCAAAGAATCAAGTTGCGTTTAAATCTGGAATGGGTTGTACAGATGCACTCCTACATATGGACTTTTTTATATCAAAAGCTATTTCATCTCATAATCATGTCTCTATTCTTACAATTAAATCATACCTGTCAAATAGGAGATTTCGAGTGAGGATAAATGGTACATCCTCTGTATCACATGAACTACACAATGGCATACCACAAGGATCACCACTGTCGGTAATACTTTTTTCTATTGCATTTAATGAAATTAGTTTGATTATTGACAAATATAAGATGATCTATATATATTTTGTAAGAAAAATGAAAATTGTGATTGTAACAATTTATTACAAAATGTTCTTGATGAAGTGAATAATTGGGCATCCAGATCTGGTGCAAAAATTTCAACCAACAAAACAAAGAAATTTCATGTCTGTAGAAAGAATGTTTGCGACATCAATTTTTATAATCTGACTATTCAAAATGAAACTATTGAAAATGTGAAACAATTAAGGATATTGGGTTTAATATTCACAAAAAACTACCTATGGAAAGAACATTTTTTATTTCTGAAGAAGTCGTTAATTCAAAGAACTAACATAATTGCATTTTTGTCAAGCAAGAAAAGCTTTATTCATATAAACACATTAACATATCTCACCAGGACTGTATTGCTCAATAAATTTGATTATGCCCTCTTTCTAATTGGAAACACTTCAAAATCTAATATTAATCTTATTAAGGGAATTTAACATCGAGCAATCAGATCAAGTGCTTATGCTTTTAGAACTACTCCAATTAGAAACATATTAGCCGAATCTGGTTTACCATCCATAGACGACCGAATATATGAAACTAAATTAAGACTAATCTCAAAAATTTTATTTCCGGCTAATTCCATAATTAGTGATGACATTAAAAATTTTTTAAATGCGAAAAGAAATTATCGTCTACCTTCTGCTATAGGGGAATCTATTCGTCTTGCGTCCACCATGAACATTAACATCGTCAATAAGCCACTTAAATTTAATAATCCACCATGGTCTTTTGATAATGATACATGTGACATTAGTCTGTCAAAATTCAATAAGGTTAATTTTCCTAAAGATATTTTTGTGCAATTATTTTTGGAGAAAGAAGATACTTTTGTAAGGAAGGCTGGAACTTCTACTTTACTGATGGTTCAAAGAATAATGAAGCTTCATCCTACGCTATTGTTGATAGCAGCGGTTTAATAGTTCGCATGAAATTGCTTCCTGAATATTCATCAATTTTTACTGCAGAAGCCACAGGAATACTAAACGCTATTTCAAACCCTAGAGGACTTTTGATGACCCCTACAACTGAGAACATATCGATAATATCTAATTTTATATCTCAAACTGGATTCATTATTTAATTTAATAGAGTACAAAATTTCTATTTTTATTTCATAAGTTTATATATATAAATGTATTTTTTTCTGTTTACCACCTAAGTTTTAAATTTACCAAGAGCTGATGGTCTTAGTAGCTAATGCTCATAAATTTGTATTAGTTTTATAATTAATTATAAATCTAATAAATAATAATAGTTATAATTTTGGCTATAACTTTTTTTCTACTGAACTGGCTTTTTTTAAAAATTAATTGTGCCAAAATTCAATAAAATTGCTTCAAATTTAAGAGTTTTATATGGAAGGGGGCTTCTTTGGATTTATTATTGTATCAAAAGAAGTATATGTGACAAATTTCCGTAAATTATCTTAAAAATTGCGGTCCATATGACACACAGAGTTTGGGGTGTATCAAAATTTTACATATTATAGCTTTTATAACTTTTTTCCTTTTAAACAGATTTTGATCTTTTGCACGATGATTGAGCACGTGCAATTGTATGCTAAAATTAATTTTCTGTTTAAGTCCAATTACATTTTTAGAAGAAATTATAAGAATTAATTTTCGAAATTTTAAGGTTGTTTCAAATATCGATATATAACTTCCTTACTTATAGACCGATATAGCTTGTTTTAAAAAGCAAACTGCTTAGGACAATAACGATGTAGCCATATATATTTATACCCTCACCACTTGTGGTGGTGGAGGGATGTCTTTTGTGGAGTTCCTCAATGAAACCCTAGTTTAAATTTATTTAATAAATTTTATATTTTTATATCCGGCAAAACTCTAAAAATTTCAGATTATTGTGACAAATAAAGAAATAAATTACTAAAAACAAATAAAAAACGGATATCTTTTGTTCCTCAATAGAAATAGCGGATCATAAAAGTCTAATTTATTTTTAAAAATTTGTGTAAGTGCAGAAAATATCGTATTTTAAACTTGCAGAAATAACAATTATTTCTCTTTCAGGTGCTAATTTTATTGTGAAATTACTCAATAAAATAAAGTTGTTCCTCAACCATACAAATCTTTATAGAAATAAAATGGGGTTTTATGTTATTTTTCAATAGGAAATTTATTTCTATATAAATTAATTTCTAAAACTTGGGGATTTATTTAATTTTCAATTGGAAATTTACATGATTTGATTCAGGTATTATTTCTTAAAAAATGGAAATTACTTCTTATTGAAACAAGTCCCCATATGTCTGCAATTATTTCATTTTTGATTTGGGGAGTTAGTTGGAAGTTGCCGAAGTTATTGCTATCAATATATTCCTATCTACATATAATGCTTTAACTATTATAAAAATGTATATGTTGATATAATATATTGCAAATGGTAAGATTGTTATTATAAGAAATACTGTTTTATATCTTTAAAAATATATGAAATTTGTAATTCGTCCGTAGGTAGTTATACTGTTTGACTCAAAATCACTTCCTGAGTCCATTTAACGATGTACGAGAGGCTAGCTATCCACGTTAAACTTGTTATTGTAATTTGATACGGAAAAATAGCATAGGGTCTGTTCATAATTCTTCGAATTTACTTATAATAAATAATATAGGTTTACTTGGCTGACTATTTATCAAATAAGCTGTTTAAATTTATATTAAATATAAAATTTTGGGCAGAACCTTGGGGGTGCTGTTTAGTATTGTGATAATTTTAGGAAAAGATAAGATTTATATAATCCAAAACAACGATTCAAAGTTAAATTCGTCTATAATTCTATAATGCTTTAGTTAGTTTTGTACAAATCTGAATTATTAATTTAAATTAATTTTAAAGTGTATAAATAGCACATAAAGAGTTGGTCTTTAATTTACAGTTAACTTTGTTCATTTATTCAAATAAACAAGCATTGCAAATGTTAAAGTAGAAAAATTGATAATTATTGCATTTTTTATTATTTTGGAAAAAGACTTTTGGAGATATTGCTAAGACAACAAAATTAAGTAGTTCTGTTAGTACCAAAAATAAAACTCTTTTAAAACGTAATATTTTCAGTTTTCTACGATATAAATAAAATTACATTTCCATGCCGTAACAATTTTTTTTACATTTTATTTACAAATTCTATAAACCTCTTAAATTGTAAGATGTATGTAAACTTTTTTCTTTGACTGTATTTTTAAATTTTTTCTTTTTTCATATGTCTTGCATCTAAATCCGTTTCAATCTAAATTTTTTGGACTGATTTATAAATTGTTTTAAAAGTATGGCTTTTGCAGATTTTTTAGATAAAACACAAATATTAACGGTCGTATTAAAAAAATTAGCAAAGTTTTATAAACCAAAATTTCTTAAATTTATATTAAAAAATATTTAAAGTGGGTATTAAACCTTTGATAAACCTATATTAAGGAAAATTCATGATATTTTATACCTTTTTTGTATGTTTAGGCACTATTTTTATGTCTCCTCCTTAATTTGGAATTAAAAAATTTTACACAATATTTTAGTGATATACAAGAGGAAAAAAGTGTGGGTATTGCCAGTATAAAATCAAAATTAACAAATTTATTTATTTCGTGATTTTGAAAACGATTTTTTAATTTTTTATTATTAGGCTTAATGTACTTATTAACTCATTTGTTCTTTAAGTCTACTATAATTTTTTACTTTGAATATGGCCTTTAAATTTTATATTGGAAAATTATAGTATAGACCACTGGCCATAAATTTTAATGATTGAAGAATTTGTGTGGATTGAAAAATCAATTCCGATAATCATTGAATATAAAATTTATGACCTTGCTATGAAATCGTGGGATTTTTGTATTTTCTGAACATGAATATTGTTTAAAATGTTATTTTCAGTTTTAACAATTACCAATTGATAAAGTGCTTTGTGATTTGTAAAACAGATGTAAATTTTCATCTAAAATTTTTATATCTGATAACTGTGCATACAACATATATTTTTAATTATACAAAAAATTATACCTGCTTAAAAACATCTTATGCAAAATAAAAATTTATAGTTCAAATACGTTAATAAGTACATTAAACCATAATAATCAATAAGTTTGTTAATTTTGATTTTATACTGGCAATACCCTTACTTTTTCCCCTCTTTTGAATTAGAACTTCAATCTACCGAATGAAATTTATCCGACTAGTTTAAATTTTAAATTTTTGAATAAAATAAATTAATTTCGAAATTTTATATTCATTGATAAATAAAAATACTAAAATAGATGGAATTCAAAAAGTACAAAGAATAAAATATATTAAATTATTTTTATAGAAAAAACTAGTATTCGAATAACGAGCTTTATTTTATTTGTTTTCATCATATGTACATTACTAATTTATTGTGTTATATTTTTAATTTATTTTTATATTTTTATGAATTTTTTTTGTAATTTTTATATAATTTATTGCTTTTGGTAATAAATACGAATATATGTCAATTGAAAATGATGACCCGAACATAAAGGTACAAAAATCCAAATTAAGGAAGATCGACCTAGAAATAGTGCCTAAACATACACAAAAGTTCGAAAATATCATGAAATACAAAGGCTCATAATCACATTAAATATTTAACAATTGGTTAATGAATTCGATTATATTTATTTTGAATATAAATAATATTATTTATTTTGGATATAAATCTAATGAATTTTGGTTTATAAAATCTTTTTGTGCTTTTTTGAATACGGCCGTAATTATTTTCATTCCATTTATGAAATTAAAACCAAACTATTTCTATCATAACGATACACTTTTTTCTTTATTCCAAATTTGAGTTACATTTTTTAAAACGCATTCAGCAGGAGACGTTTTGTGTTTCATAAAGTAGCCCTGAATTTGAGCAGGACTAACAGGTAGATTAACCGCCAAAATGGCTTTAGCGAAATTTTGGGCATCTAATTCCGAAGAATTTTTATTTTTGTAAAACCTCTTAAACATTTCGATTAATTGATGTTCTGAACAGTAACCGATATAGGTTTGAATATCAACACGCCCAGGTCGTATTAATGCTGGATCTAACCTATCAAGGTAGTTTGTAGTCATGAACACTATCCGAGCTTCCGAAGAAGCGACACCATCTAGACAGTTTAATAGACCACTAAATGTTACCCGATTTAAGCCATCATAAGCGGCTGATTGTTTAGATACTTCCTCTCGGGAGGCAAATGCAGCATCAATGTCCTCTAACAAAATAATTGATTGTTCAGGAGCTGTGTTCAAAAGGTGATTAAGACGATCATCTGTAAGCCCCCTTTCTGACAAATTAAGAAGACATATACCGTACTCTAATTCTCCAGCCAACGCTGTAATAAAGCTAGATTTTCCACATCCAGGTGGACCATACAACAAATATCCTCTACGGTAAGGGATGCCCCTATCAGCGTACCATTGAGAGTTATCAATGAATTCTTTACAATCATTAAGTATATGCGAACTTACACCTTTATCTAAAATAACCGATGACAAAGGACGGCGTTTTCGTGGATGACCAAACTGTCTCCATTCCGGGCCCATTGCGGTGTACATAATTGTTTTTCCTTCAGTGGCCTGCAAAGCAAGTTGTCGCGCATCTTCCAATATTTCAAAATAAAGTTGTTTATTCCGACCAAAAGCAGTAAGTGTCACCGATTCCCAAGGTACTCCCATATGTAGATCAAGAGTTTGTTGTTCTCGAGTTCTTTCCACTTGAATCCATACTCCACGATAAAACATTAGATGTTTTCCTATACTTGGAATAAAATCATACTTTGTTTGAATTTTTCCAGTTTCTTTTTGTATAAATGATGTCTCAACACTTAAATGTTGTGTTTCACGAGCACCCCTAGTTGTTATCCATTGAAGCAACCATTGATATGATTTATCACGACATGGGATTTCTAATGTTATCATTAAATGACGCCGAAAAAGTATCAACCCTCCTTGAATACCTTTTCGTAATATAGCAGCACCAGCACCAACTCCAAATAAGCCAAAACCGGCTCCAAAATAAGGATTTGTCGACAAACTAGTAATCAATTCACTCAGCGGCATCCCTTACCTAACCATTTGTTACAGATCATAAAATTGAACAGATGATGCAGAAAGAAAACCAAGTCAGGAAAAATATTCATCGGCGGTAGAAAATCAGGAACCGAAAATTACGTTTATATTAAATATGAAAAATTAACCATACGGTTTTATTTTTGAGATAAAAAAAATTAAGTTTTAATTTATAAAACTACTAAATTTAGACATTTTTTAATATTATTATATCGCATTTTTATTGCCTGCAAAAAATATTGCAGACACAAAACATTTTTGACCCCTACGTGATCTGTGCCATATTTAGCACAATTTGTCTAAATTTAAGTAAGTCGTAGTTCCGTGTTATATTATAGCTGCCTCACAGATATTCGCTAAGTCAATAGTAAATAAAAAAAACCCGTCTTTTAACAATAATAAAGCTTGCTCATAATTTAGCTCGTCCTTAATTTGTTTTTGCAATTGGAATTCGCTCTCGTATCTACGAAATTGAGTATGAAAAGCTTTAACCAAATCATCCCAGGCTTAGGAACTTGAAATGACTGAGCTGGCTGGGTCCAAATTGGTACTCTGAGGTTTGGCGGTGGATACTGAGATTGGGCATTATCGATCTGGTAACGGCGAAAAACCATAAATTTGCTGATTAGGAGGTATGTTAAAATAATTTTGTATTTGAAAGTTCCTATTAAAATTATTTTGCTGTTCTCCAGGTGTTTGTGGGTGTACAGAAGGTTATATAACGAAGACACTTGTGGAACTGCACGATATATGGTCTGTGAAACCTATCTCCCGCTCGAGTTACTGATAAGATTTCTTTTTAAAATAATAACAAATTATAAAGCCCGAAACAAAACGAAATTATTTTATAAGTGAATAAATGTTGCCACCATTTTGTAAGAAATACCCAATTTTTTTTTTCTTTTCAAATTCCATATACAAATATAATAATATCCACACATGTATAGTTACTCCACCATTTTTTAAAATTTTATTGGAAATTTGCACATATAAAAAAAAATAGTACCTACTTTAAGTCCTTTACAAAGACTACCTATATACAAAGTCTTTTCTCTCAATTCACAAATAAATTTTTATTGAATTTAAAGAAATAAACACATTCAATGTTGCCAAATTAAGTGAGTCACATACTAAAATCAGCTCTGAAACACCTCAGCTAGACGATATGAAATTTCAGTGAGATATCGCTAACGGTTCAAAAGTTGCAAATTTATTTCCAAAAAATCGTTTGGAACACAAAAAAATAATAAGAATTTCATATTTAGAAATTATCATTTGAAGACTTTGTTCTGTAGTTTTAAAAATCTAAAATTAGTTTCAATTTTTATTATGTTCTTTTTATAATTTTCGCCAATGTTCAGATACAAATCATATTGATTTTAACACCAAAACTTGTTAGCTTTTATTCTTATAACATCCATTACCAGAAGTGGTGCCTATGCTTGTCATTCCGTGATGATTCTAAGAAGAAATCATATATTTCGTATCAAATAAAAATCTCGATTAACTATGCCCGTCTGCTTGTTATTGGCACGTTCACATCCACAACTATCAATAGAGGTCAATGAAATTTGGCCAAAGTAAAAAATGTTAGATTGATATATTTGACTGCCTCTTAAAATTATTATTACTAAACGGCTTCTTCAATTTTCATGAAATTTGGCAAGTCGATATTAAATAATTTGAGAAACGTTACAATAAAAAATTTCGATTTTCCTGACGGGAAGAAATCTCATGAAATTTGTTAAACGAATAGAGCTTTGACAATAATCGAAAACATTTTTTCAATTTTTAATTTTATTAAAAATGCCATAAATTATAATAATTTTGTTTAACCAACACATTTTCTTTATAAGATTATTGTTCCATAGTTGCAACTACTACATCAGGATCGCGAACAGACGGTTCTGATCTATCACCATCTCCTGTGGAAGGAGTTTCATCATCATGTGAACCTGATGCTACAACTGCAGCTCCTCTTTCTTTAGCTATTGCTAAATAATATGCATTTTCATCATCATCAAGTATTTTAAATGGCTGATTACGTCCAACTACAGCTACTGATATATTCTGCATTAAAAATATATTAAAATTATTTCTTAAAAACATTTGATTATATATTACCAACACCGAATCTTTAGCGCCAAGCTCATCATTTGGAAGTGATCCTCGAATCGCTTGAATACCATGACAAATTAATTCTTCCTTGGTGCAATCATAAAATGTATTTAAATTACGTTCCAAATAAGTTCGTGCACTTTGAGACCGTGACCCTATAGACATAGCTTTACAATTGAAAATATTTGCGGATGGAACAACTTGGTATATATGAGGTCCCACTTCATCATATCCTGCAACAAGCAAACCTACACCATAAGGTCTACGATCATAACGTTGGGTAGTTATTTGCATTTTATTTCCTAGATTTACAATTAGTCTAGAGACAGGATAAGCAGTGTCATATGTATACCGGTAATTCAAACACTCAGTACGTAAATAACGACTTAAGACTCTAGCATCTGCAGTGATACCTGAAATTGATATTCCCAAATGATCATCAATGGGAATTATTTTTCTCTGTGATGATGAAAGTTCTGAAGTAGCTCTTCGCAAAGCTACTAAAACTGCATAGTCTTTATTTTTCAATCCCACAGTCGCTGAACCTAATTTTACAGCTTCCATCGCATACTCCACTTGGTGCAAACGTCCTTGAGGACTCCAAACTGTAACATCGCTATCGTATTGATTACGGAACTAAATAAAAATTATAAGCATGTTAATTATACCTCTTAACATTTTTTCACTTACCATCTTTAAAAATAATAGTTCAACTAAGAACAAGCAATGACAAACAACTTTTAAAGCTAACAAATCTTTATATATTCGCGAAATAAGGTGAAAATGAACACAATAAAACAGGGTGTTTCAAGTATTAACACAACTTATGTTATAATTGTAAGTCTATACACAAAATATATAAACCAAAAAAAAGGAAAAAGTAAACAATAATGTTAGTTACAAGAAATTGCTACTCGGTGGCGGTAACCATTAATTGACCTCATTTTATAAATCTACGACACTATAATGATAACTTCATATCGGAATTGAATTTGTGAGGTTGTCATAAAAATAATTCTCCTCTATGGTGTACAGTGTTTTCAATGAAAAATGGAATGGAAATAAAGCGGTAACTACCGGACGGTTGGTTTGATTTTAATGAAATTTCACTCAGTGATTGTAGATTCATAATTATCATTATTATGTGATATATGATTTTAGGCTCGGGTTCGAAATAATGCGATCTTCTAAAATTTGTGGCGCTACCTCAGGACCGATGACCAACGCGACTTGCCCCAAAACATAAAACTGACAATTGCAGACAATTACCGGATTGTCGCTGAATTTCGATGACGCGTTTTTTCGCCGACCTTTTCGCACTATCGTCCTTACATATACGGCATTTCCCGTTACTCTTGCAGTCGCTCGCAATAGCAGAAGCGAGAAGCATCGTGAACAATACCCGTAAAGTAAAACTGTTCGGATCCTCTTCTCGTGGGTCATTTTCTTAAATTTCCTGCACGACATTAAACAATGCACAGTTTTGCAGATTCTGCAATGCGACGACGCGGATGGGTTTTTAACTAAGGTCGTGGCAGAATTCGGACCGGAGTCTTTTTTGACACTTGAATCTAGTCCAAGATATTTCGTTGATGACGCTTCTACAGAAATGCCACCATTTGGAGACGTAGGAAGCGTCATCGGTTTGTTTTGACCATCATATACCACTTGTACAATGGTGTCATTATTTGATGACGTAGCAAGTGGCATCTCAATACCCTTTGATGGCACTAGAGATGATGGATTGTTTTCCAACTCAAGTGGAACTGCTACCACGGCGCCTTCCTCAGGTTTCGTTGATTTAGGGCTCGTTGCAGCAGCTTCTCTACCTCCATTACTTCATCGTATTCCTCTTGCAATAGAGCTTCAGTATAAAACAGGAGTGAATCCATAACGCTAGGAAATAATGAAGATTAAAACTTATTTTGTAATAAATAATTAACTAGTCAGAATGACTAGTTTCGTTATTGGTCGCTTTTCCACTCCATTTTCGATGCGAATATCCGCTTCGCGAACATCGTATTCTTACAACCCTACCTTACTTCCACGTCGTGGGTGACATTTGCTAATTCCGTAGAACAATTAGATTATTGACCTCTAAGTCGCGCTGTGGATATTTCCATTTACATCGCTTATGCAAATTAGCAAAATACTCTTCCTTCCACCGACGACAGAAGTGTTGAGTTAAGGTTTTTACTTTCCGATATCTATTAATCAAATTGAGGTTGGTATCGAATATTGAAGGTTCAGGTGGAGCTAATATAGGCGATCCTATAAGCTATCACTTTAGAAAGTTCATCAAGGTATACTTCACATTGTGAACCTCTCTTTGAAAATGAATTTCAGACACCGGCTTCTCATAAACCCCCCATATGAGGAGCTCCAGCGGGAATAAAACTCCATGAGAGGCCATGAATTCCAAATGTGGAACACATTCTAGCTCGACACTCCAGAAGAAATGTCTTATATTCCCTATTCAATTCACGGGACGCGACTACGAAATTAGTGCCATTATCCGAAAAGATTGTCCGGGGACACCCTTACCTGCCAAGAATCTATCGGTAGATAGGTCTAAAACTACCTCCAATTGAATGGCCTTAGTAGCGAAACATACAAAAATACAAATGTAGGCCTTTAAAATCTGATTAGGTCTACCAGCAAACTTTTTTAATTCAAATGGACCAGCGAAGTCCATACCTGTATTTGAGAAGGAACGATCCAGAGTGGTTCGCTCAGGAGGTAATGCAGCAATTATCTGAGTATAAGCACGTTTGCGATCGAGATCACAGGGTTTGAAGTGGACTATCTAAATAAATTTGTCGTTTCTTAAGAAGATATTCATCAACAAAACCATTTTTTTGGCCAGACGTAGTTTTACTTGAGGAACCTCTACATCCGAAAGAACTGGAAATAAATATGTGAAACTATCTCTACGAAACGGATGAGTGCGATCGAAAAAACTAAATACATAAGCTAAAAACCGAATGAAACGATCAAAAGAAGAAAACCTTTCCAAAACGTCTTCATAGTCACTAATAAACGAAGCATGAGTTTTCACAGATATAATCTCAAGATCTGTGTCTATCAAAGAAAAATTTCCTAAATTTCAAGTAGAATTGTCTTTCTGAAGCCAAGATGGTCCATGCCACCAAAGCGTATTTCCATCCAAATTTTGGGGTGAAGTTCCTCTGCTACCCAAATCCGCAGGATTTGGCATTATGTCAATTATGAGTGCCAACAATTTCCTGACTCTTACAAACCCCATTAGCTACAAATGTAGTACAAAAACAGGGATCTTTTTTCAACCAGGAAAGGACGATCGTAGAATCAGTCCAATAATAAACCTGACGTAAGGGAATATCAATTCCTAGTTTTGCAAGTAAGCAAATTGGTAAAAATCTCTCTATTCTATATATATAGTACCCCGCGAATATCTTTTCCGAGGCATTAGAAATAACGTGAAAATTAACTATAGATTCAAGTTCATAATGAACCCACCTGGGAATTTTAACACGATTAACTTCCTGAAATGAAGTTACAAATTCTTCCCATTTGGTATGTGTCGGTGAAGAAATTAACTCATCCGAATCTACCAAACCCTCTGCATTATCATCTTAGCTAACCAACCAATAGAGTCCAAAAGACGAGCAATAATATAAAGGACTTCACTTTTCGTGTAGTGTGTTTGCACACCAATAGGGTCAACGTTGAAATAATAGGCACCACTCGAAACCTTAATCCGATGAAACAAATAACAAGAAGCCATCGACGAATTCCCAGTTACAGACTTCATGTGTCCCAAAGACAAATACTCTCCAATGACATCATCATACATTCTCTCATGTCTGGTTACCGTAACACAGATGCTTCGATTCCAAAAAACTGCGAACAAACGTTTTCCTTGGACTGACCCAACGATAATTTATCTGAAAAATCAGATTTAAAGGGTAAAGTGACCACATATCGACTTCCCTACGATGAGTAGTCCTCAAATAATTATCCTCATATATACGATCATGCGGAGACAGAATTTTCCGTTTAGGCGTATTTTCCAATTCCCAAAAATGAAGTAAATTTCTATTCAAATTGTCCACTTCAGAAAAAGTATACCTCAAACGTAGGTTGTCGTAATGGGGCGGTGATGATCCAACCGAAGACTGTTTTCTGAGCTACCAGAGTTCCTGAAAAATTCCGGAGTATTTTTTCTAATATAACTTGCGGATAGATATCAGCACCAAGAAGATGATCAACCTGTCAGCAGTCGAAAAACTGCAAATCAGCCAAAGGAAGATTTGGCAATTCACCCTGATGATGAATTTTCACCATAAAACCGTTCGATTTTGAGAAACATGAAAAGTTTGCCTATTCACAGGGGTCGAAGAATTATTACCGCTAGAGGAAGATGGATGAAACGACAAAACTTGTGAAGAAAGGGGAGGTTTGTGAATTAGGAGCTGTACCAGAAATCGAAGAATTTACTGTACAGTCCTCAATACTTGAAACCTCTTTATGCAACAACGAATGATGTTTCTTACTACTAGCAGAACAAGAATGAACGCTCCTACAATTCTTGACCTCATGGGACCGTGATAAACAATTAACACAACAATGATACATTTTCACGATCGAAAATCTATCCGAAATTGAAAGATTTCTGAAGCGTCTTCAATCACGCATTTCACTTGGTTCTTACAAAGAACACAAGCGTTTGACAAATTCAATCAATGAGTAGAAACCTTATAGATCGCTAATGTCGAAAGACAACTGTAAAATCTTTTGTTAATCAACATATGAGAATTCTCATAAGATCCCTAAGACTATTTCAAGCCAAATCGAAACCTTAATCCGAAAGAGGATATTTCGAAATAATATCCTTTGTCTCGCCTTCGTAAAAGATGGCATATTTTCTCAATTTTACTTAAATGAGAACTATTTATGTAAAGAATGATAAATGATCTCTAAACGCAGGCCATGACAGATAAACACTATCAAACATTTCGACACCACAAGGAGATAAGGTGACCCGAACTATTTTCCGAATTTACGGTAGGATAACCACTGGACTTAGTAATTGCAGAAGCATGCATTTTTTCATCTATCTTCGACAAACAACGAATTTACGCGTTATACGTAGCCCTATACTTAGATGTCGTTGCATCAACATCATCCGGCTCTACGTCGTCCGAGGTATTCAAGTAGTCCAGGCATTGTTTATAAGTCACTATAACCTTATCCTATAACAATTTCAACTCATCAACGTGAAGCTTTAATACGAAAACCATATGACCTTCATCTCTGATATCATTAAAGTTAGATTAATAAGCAATAATAGCAACCGAAGCTCTAATAAATTTAACTAGTGGTTAAACAGAAATTCTCCTTAAGATAAAAAGGTAATAAAGATAAGTTTAATTTAGTTTGAAGAAACAAATTTCTTTTCGTTTTATCCAGTTCGAACAGGACGACATTCTGTTCGAACTGGATTTAATTTTATCTACAAGCAAGAGAAAACACTGCAATTAATTTGTTCATTTTTGATTTTGTTCAGGATCGCATTTAATGCCAACAACTTTGGAAAATTTTCTTCGTACTTAAATTTTTAATTTTCTGATAAAAATAATAAGGTGCGTATTTTGAATTAAAAAAATGTTTCTTCAAAAGTGCGATATATATTAAGTGTTTTTTATATATAAATAGAACAATAGAAAATGTCTTAAAAACAAAAGTTCTCCAATACATATACAATATATGTGTTTATTATTAGCATTTATCTGTCGTGGTGACATTTATTGTTTTTGATATTTCAATTACTTGTTCGGAATCCTTTGTAAAATTTTATACATTTTTTAAACTGAAATAATTAAATTAAAATAAATATCATATCGTGGTGAATACCAGGATAAATTGATAATTTTTATAATTATTTTAAATATCGTGCGAGATCGTAGAAAAAATATAGTAAATTTAACATGTGTGTTTTATTATCACAACAATATACATTATATATTGATTTATTTTAAACACGTACAAGTTAGCACCCTATGGTTGGTCAGTTTTATTGTGAACTAGTTTTATAATTGAAAAAAAAAAATTTTTTTGGAGAATATATATTTAATAAAATTAAAATTTAATTTGGATTGATAATTTTTTATTTCTTTCATGCAATTAATCCAAATATAATTTAATTTGTTCCAATTAATTATTTCTTTTTCTTAATAATTTGGTTTCAATCTTAATGAGAATATCTGTTTCACCACTAGATAAATTTATAACAGCTTCGGATGCTTCGGAGATGATCAGAGATGAGGTTCATACGGTTTTCGCATTAAAGCTTCACGGAGATGAGTTGAAATTGTTATGGGATAAGGTGACTTATAAACAATGCCTGGACTACTAGGATACTTCGGACGACGTAGAGCCTAATGGTGTTGATGCGACGACATCTATGTAAGTATAGGGCGACGTACAACGCGTATATTCGTTGTTTGTAGAGAATAGATGAAAAATTGCATGTTTCTGCAATTACTAAGTCCAGTGTTTATCCTACTGCAAATTCGGAAAATTTGATATCGTGATAATTGACCAAATTATTATAGATATAAGTTAAAATTGATGTGCAAAATTATATGAGGGTCGAGCATTACATATTCGTAACTATCACATATAGTCAACTTTGTGATATATAATGTCGCACCGACTATAAAATTACTTGTTCCTTTTTTATGTATAATAGAGAGGATCCTTGCATCATGGAGTCTCCAGCCTACGTCACGGTGATTTGGTGGCTGAAATTAAAATAGAATAATTAAAAGAGCAACTATACTTTACCGAATATATTGGATCCTTTTTTGTCCCAGTACCTAAAAGTAAAGTAAAATAGAATAATTAATAGAATCCAGTAAAATCTTCACAAGAAACTTACTCGCATTGATTAACACAAGACATGTGGACATTTTGCAGATGTGCATATGTATGGTATTCTGGCTGTATTCAATAAGCATAGTTGTCACATGTTTGGCTACGTTAGGAAGTAAATAGTAATAATGAAGTGTTGCATGTTTCATTCAGAATTTGAAATTTTGAAAATAATGTAAAATTTGAAAACAATTATAAATAAGATAATGCAACCTGCTGGATTTCATGAAATGAAAATATGGATGGATGACTTTATGTCATGAGGAATTATATGTATTCATTAATATTTATATAATATATATTCTGTGAAAAAGAAAAAAAGGTTATTTCAGTGTAGATACTAATTAGCCCCGAAATTGCGAATAAAGATGGCAAATATTTAATTTATATTAGCCCGAATTAATGACAGAGTATAGGTGTCAAAGTATAAAAGGCTCAGAAAAATGGTCGAGGATACAGAAAAAAGAAAACTTAAAGATTGGAGTACGTCTTGTTTATAGACCAGACAGAAAAAAAGAAGAATAAATTGTGATAGAAACACTTGTTGAAAATTTAAATTATAAAAGCAGAAAAAAGTTTAAAACAAGTGGAACTTAAAATGTAAAAGTTGTATTTTTGAAGTATTGGAAATATTTTTTATTTTTAATTCTTAACAAAATTATTTATGTTTAGAAGAAAAAGCTGTTTTCACTTACTATATGCATTGACATTGAGGGAGCATTTAATAATGTTCTTACCGATACAATTATCCAATCCGTCGAGTTCAGAGCAGATCAGGTACTTATCAACTGGATTGGCCATATGCTAAGAAATAGATGGACATTGTCCAGAGGAGTACACCACAGGGGGGAATTCTATCACCACTCATGTGTGTTCAAAGTCTCTTAAGGTTACTTACTAATAAAGGATTTGAACCAGTCTACTATGCGAACGACGTACTAATACTTCTGAAGGGAAAGAATCCAAATAAACTGTGCAGGAAAGCGGATCAAGCTCTGAATATAACACTGGGCAAGACCAAGAGGTCTTAACGGAAAAATCGGAAATTTTGTTGTTCACGAGGAAAACGAAGATTATCCAATGTAATAACCCCCGCTTCCAGACGAAGAAATTATTACATTAATATTCTGGTATTGCATAAAGGTGTGCTAAATAAGAGGATGGGTGTCTCAACAGGACACTACTATTACCTTTTTTTGCACATTTAAGGTGCATTGGAACGGCCGATGACAAACAATACAGGACATGCGAGGAGGACATTGAAACGATGGAACATTTCCTCTATCATTGCCCAGCTTTTATGTCACTAGAATCCCTGAACTTTATGGATGACACCTTAACAGACATAACCCGACTAAAGGAAAGGGACGGAATAAAAATGTGAAAGTTCGTACAAGATACGAAATTCTACTGAACATATGGTATTGAATGCCTTTCCACACTGGGAGTGCATAACTACCCGAAATAGCGGCTTAGATGTATGTCAATGGGCATGAAATATACTTATGGAGTTGGTCTCCTCTCGTCAACCTAACCTAAACAATTTTTGCATAATTTCAGCTATATTTCTGGACTAAATGCAAAATGATAATTTTATTTATTTTTTTTTTTTGGCTGATTCATACATTTATTTAATATTTTTTTAAAGCCTTAAACACATCATGTACATATGGATTAGAAATATCTGTAGGTTATGCGGGTGCATTTTGGACAAATCCCCAAGAAATTGATATTCGTTTATATTATTTTGGTCCTTAATACTGCATTCCGAGAGATTATGTAGAAATAACGTAGGTGGTGTGAAGGCTACAAAAATTCAATTTTTTTTTTGTTAAAAGTATTATATTCAGTTCTGGAAAGGTGTTAGAAAATCAAAACCAGTTAACAAATAACAAAATAACATTTTTGTATTTTTTATTTACATCTCTCAATAACTACTTCAGTTTAACTTTTGTTTTTATTAATGTTGATTTTCTTAAGGCAATACTCGGCATTCACAGTAACAGATTCGTAATTCTTATTTTTTCCAATTTTCCACGCATGTGAACAGTTACTTTCTGCTTCGTAAATTAAACCTTCTTGCAGGTATAGTAGTCCCAAATTTGCCAGCAGTGTACCTTCCAGAAATGTATCATTTATACACTTAGCTATTCTTAAAGCCTTCAAAATGTAGCCTCTCGCTTCTTCATATTTCTCCATCTAGAATACAAAATATAAAACTTATAGATATTAGAAGTATGTGTACATATATGGGGAATTCTCTATTTTTTGAATTAAAAATCGATTTTAATTGTGACCCATCATTAACAACGCAAATGGAGGTAATTTAATATTTCGACTAATAAATCATTATATTGAAAACAATGACACTTACATTTTTTATAAAGTTTATATATTTTTGCATCATATAAAAATTTGAACGGATTAAGCTACATCGGTCTGTTTGTCTATTGGAAACATTCTCACATTTACAATAATAATCTGAATTCAATAAAATTTGGCCAGTTTGCTATTTAAATGTAGCAAAATCGGTTCAGTAACAAAAGAGTCATAGACCGGTATCTGAGACATCAACTTTGTCTACATATTTCGAATCATCAGTGTCAGTTGTTCCCAAGATAGCAGATCAACTGGTTACCAATTGAGGATCTCAAAAATGGTCCTACTCGATGTTTTTATTGGACTTACACTAAATCCGCTCTCAGTACTCCAATCACTAAGAGATTACCTGATATTGCCACGGCCACATCATTAGCATAGGCTATGGTCTTAATCCCTAAACGGTTCATTCCCAAAATTATACCGTTCAAGGCCAAGTTCCATAGCAAGCAAGGACAGCATGCCACCACGCCGAGTTCCTCTTAGAGCAGACAGACGGGCATAGCTAAATCGACTCCGATTTTGATTTCATAAAACTTATTATATGCATTAAAAAAAATACTTACATTTGTGCATACCACACCTAAATCATTCAATAATGTCACTGCTTCCGAATTATCAGATCCATGAATCTGTTTAAAACACTCATATGCATCTTTAAAACATTTCTCAGCATGTTTAAAGTTTTTCTCCTTCATAAGCAACTGGCCAAACCTAAAAATACATTTTAATAATCTTACGATAAACTGTTTCAATACAATTTTGAATTATGGACACTGACATATATAATTAAAAAAACTATGTATTAATTATGAAGACTATAACAATAAACTAAACGAGGAAAAAACAAAAATCAAAGACAAGACTCAAAGGACTCAAAGACCCGCTGCCCAATGCGCAATAACGGAACTCTAACCAAATTTAAAAAATAAGATTTTTAGTGGACGAGAATAATTATTAAAAAAAAATATATATAAGAGATACCACATAACTATGCGGATATAAATAAAAAAATAACATTTATTCTAAACAAATATAAATTTTCGTCTTTCAATAACAGTTAAAAATGAATGTTTATTTTTTACGTTGTCTAATAAGTGTTAATTCTAAAAAAATAATTTGTGTTGCTCAATAACGTTTATATTTCAAAAAATAATTCTTTACGTTTCCTTAAAATAGTTATTATTGAAATATATTTTTACAAGTTGTCCGTTATTTTATTTTTTTGTTGTTGTTTTATTACATGTAGTTTGTTTAATTATACCCTACATCACCATAGGTGGTTGGATTATAATGCGTTTGTGCTTAAGTTTGTAACACACAGAAAAAATATTGCTTCTAACACTTTTAAGTATAACGATCGACTCAGAATTATTTTCTGAGATTAAACGATGTCCGTCCATCCGTCCGTCTGGACGACTGGCTGTCCATGTAAACTTTCTGATCAAAATGCAGACGGCAGTTTTAAAGATATCTTAATGAAATTTAATATGTGTTATTATTTTGGCCCAAGAACAATGCCTTCTGAAATTGGTTATGATAGGTCCATTACTTCACCTAGCCCAATACAAATGTTGCTCACGGAATATTTATGGATCACAAAAACCATAAATATTAAGCGATTTTAATGAAATTAGTTTTATGCTATTCTAAAACGAAATAAAATTATGCAGTTCCTGCAACGGAAGTGTCAGTTGAACGTGCATTTTCAGCTTTAAGTTTACTTCTAACTGACAACATAAAACATGGAGTATTTTCCTTGAAGAAGTACCTACTTATTATTTTATATCATATTGTTGTTATTTATTTTACATGAGAGTGCTCAGTGGGACAGTAAAGGTTTTTTTTAAATATATATTTGATCGGTTGGTTGGATAGTAGAGGAGTGTTTGGAAAATGGTCACCGTTGAGGGACCTTCACAATTTTCAACAGCGTAAAAAAACTTTTATTTTTAGTCCAATTTCAAAAATTGTCTACCTTAAGACCCTGGACAAGGTCTTAAAAATCATGCATGTCAGGTCTATCTCCTACAGTTTTCGAGTTATTTGCATTTGAAACCTTACATTTCTAAAGTTTACAAGACTTTGGTCTAGTAAATGGTTCAGCCGATGTTACAGATTTATTTCAAAAAAAAAAAAAAAAAAAAATAAATTAAAATCAATTCAGCCTCATGTGGAGTGCAAAATCTATAGAAAAAATTGGTTAAGTCATTTTCAGCACACTCAATTCGTTATAATATTTACTTTATTATTTCTTAAAGTTTTATTTATTTAAAAAAAATTTACAACGTATTGAAAAAAATAAAAAATAATTGTTTTAAGCCAACGTTAAAAATTAATTTACTTGCCTAATAGTTTTCGCCTGACTAAATTTTTGAAAGGAAATTATAGAATACTCATATTATGATTTGAAACTAAAACATTTATTCTTAGTGACAAACAAAGTTTGTTGAAATATTAAAGAATTAAATAATAAAAGAACAATTTGTTTTTTATTTAAGGTCAGACGACACTTCAATTGTAATACACCATTACCGCCCCAAAGTTTCTCTTCCAGGACCAACTGTAGTCCACATTATCGGATGAAAGTAATTCGTAGATTTTCGAAAGTCTCACAGAACCATACTTCTTTAACTACTATTTCTCAAAACTCCCAGTGCGATAACTTATGAGAACGACTATAAAATTACGGCGACGATATATAGAGTTGATGATTTATTCAGTCTGGTAAATGGTTATCTAAGCTGAATTCAATTTTTTTCGTTCGTTACTTGAAAATCTCGACAGCAACATCACCCGGACTTAGGAGATAAGTTAAAATTTATTCATCATATAAGATGGAGTCTGAATATCTACTTTAACAACCAAGATCTTGAGTGCCGCATTTGATAGGTTATATCACTGCAATCAATATGGAAATAAGGTTCTAAAAAGGCCAGCAGAACTAAGAATAAAAAATCCTTACTAAAAAACTTATAAAACGATTGGCTTATCAGTGACGAGATTTTACTTCTTCGCTGAGTGATATGCAATGAAAAAAATCTAAAGTTGCAAATCTCAGCCTAAAGAACCGTAACAGGCTGTTTATAAATGTCGTCAATACACCATATACATTAGGGGACGAATATCCTACGGGTTAAGGAATACAATTAAATGCTATAAAGACAGTTGTAATTCAATATCACGCAATTAGAATTTACGCTGAGGCTTGTCAGAAAGATTCTTTGAATAAATGAAAAGAATATACTTATTTACCGGGGTTACCAAAGTGATCATTTCGTCAGATTAACTGCAGGATATCTCTCGTTAGGTACAATTCCGTAGTACGTAGGACGAAATTCAGTTCTCTGAAAAATATTACAGTGATTCGGTAGACAGTATAATTGTGAGAGTCACCCATTTTAGGAAATTTTTCTGGATACAAAAATTTCCTAAAATGGTTAGAATTTAACCTATTGTCTACTTGTCCATGCACCAAATGCTTTAAGTCTCTCTGCTGACATAGTTTATTATTTAAGTCTAGCATTTGCTGGATTATAATGAAAAGGGTAAAAAATTCCAAAATACTAAATGTTAGATTGGCTATAAAATATCTAAGCTGCAATACGAATTCATGATATTGGTACTATCTGCAGCATATTCGACCCCTTGTCGAACATTGCACTGGTTTAGGTGCAGGGACACGGGACTAACCAGAGCAACCTTGATAGCGAATGCCCTAGCCAAATTAGGTGCCAATCTTGCGGAAGAAGACACTGATCGCCTGTGCTATTTGCCATTTACCACTTGTAGAAAACACGTAGAGAAGATATATGTTAAGGCGCTACAACGATGGCAAAACGAACCATCGTGTTTAATAACCAGGATGATATGGTCCCGCAATGCTCTCCCCTTCTTCCTTTTCCTGGAACATGACATTACCTCTACTATATTTCAAACCTCTAATCTGAATTCATAACTTCTAACTTAAATTCAATTTCTTTATTTCTACAGATTTGTTTTAATTCCTCTCTTTTCAGGTAACACAAAGGGACTTTCAGGACCCATTATCTGTTGTTTCAATCTTCATGGCAGCCTGACGACCTAACCTAACCATTTGCAGCATATTGTTCAAGAAGTACCTGTGGGATTAAAATTTATTAAAATTGTTTTTCTAAAACCTTGATATTGTAAAATGTGTGACATTTTTGTTATTATAATTATTGTTATTCAGGTTCTGGTTTAAATCCACGCCAAGAAATTATGCCACTTTTATAGGATGAGACTCTTCATCCTTTGGACTAACAGTGGTAGAATTGGGTTGTCAGTAAAATAAATGTTGTGTATTATGTGGTCCTTGGCAGAATGCAGGACAAATATTAGGGACATCATGTTCTAACTTAAATTCAGTAGGCATTGAGCCTATTGATCCATCCAGAATGTTGTTGTGCTACAACTAGTAAATTTTTCCAAGTCTGCAATGGATCATGCAAATACCTATGTATGCTCTGTTCATATATTCCGACGACATCCAAGAAGAAACTGTTTACTAAGCATTTCATTGTGTTCCTTAACTAATAAGATCTTTGTCTCTTCATATAGATGTTGTATTGAGGACATTTGTATACAGCCCGTTACAGTTCTTAAGCCTTTGACAACTTTGAATGTTTCTCAATTGCGTATCATTTAGTGAAGAAGACCACACTGGAGCATCATAATATATCACATGATCGGCCAATCGTTTTGTAAGAAAAATTATTGTGTGGCAAAATAGATATAATGTTGAACTAAGGAGTTATTTGGGAATGTCCTACATCTCCATAGTTATGTCCAGGAGTATTAAATGTCAAACCTGGAAAAGTGCCAGTAGGAAACTATAATCCATAACGACAAAACTTCTTCCAATCTTTTTGATTTCCAAAGTTGATTTAAGAGATGAATTTTGGCAATTTCTAATCAGCCTTTGTACAAGTTTACAAGAATACCGCTTGTATTATGTAATGCACCTCAAACAATGTGCAGACTAATGGTCAAAGTTATTCTGTATTATTTAAAGACAAACGTTTTTGTTTACCTAGATGACCTACTAATAATAATTAAGAAACATAGTTTTTTTACGCTAAGTTTAATATTTATATCCGGAAAAGGGTAATTGTGTGCATGAATGAATTGCTAAAACCGTACACCGTATTAGACACTTTTTTCTTTTGGCCAAAATTACTGTCTGATGTAAAAGAATACGTACTTAATTGTGACTTTTGCAAAACATCAAAAATTCCAACTACGTCATTGAAACCTCTAATGAGAACAATGGTTGAAACCGAGAGACCCTGTCAACGCTTATATATTGATCCTCTAAGACAATTTGCACGGACTCGAAACTAATATATAGGAATTTTTATAAAATTCGACCACTTTATGAAATTTGCTTTTCTGAAACCTCTTAGGAAATTTATAGCTAAGCCTTTAGTTGAATGTTTACAAATAAAATTTTTAACTGTTTAGTGTTCCAGAAATAATTGTATTGGACAATGGAAGCCATTTCAAATCATCTGAATTTAGGAAATTGACTGAGAAATTTGGTATTAAATATCAGTTTACAGTATACAGTCCACAATCCAATTGTTTGAAAGAATTAACCGCTCTATAAACAAGGCTTAACGTTCATTTGTACAAAACGTCAATTTGTACAATGTCAATAGGACATATATTTGCCCAGCGTGGAGTGTGCGGTACGCAGTTGTGTTCACCAAAAAACTGGTAACTCTTTTTTACTATTCGGACATACATGGGGCACAATTCACCCCGAAGATAGCCGTATGCAATTCCTATTCCTAAACAAAATTCTCTGGCGTTTGTTTGAAATTATCCGAATCTGTCAATAGATTTAAATGATATCACAATTAAACACGTATCAGCAAAGTCTCCAACGAAGTACTAACTGGATCAAATCCGATTATGGTCTAGACTCAAATACTCCTTAACAACACTATCATATACTAGCTTAATTTCCGGTCGACGAAAAAGAGAAGATTCAGATCTCAAAAGTTGAGGGTAAACATTTTGTTTCGAAGACCCCAAACTAATCAAATATGGAAACTCGGGTTTAAAAGAGAGTGTTACTACAATTAAAAAACTTAGGATCTGCTAAAGGCAACTGAGAAAATTCCTCGCCTATACCCGTACAAACTGTAAATGAGGGTAAATTCCCATAAATAACAGGCAAAACAAGAATCACAATTTCTAACAAAAAAGACTCATCAAGAGACAAACCAATTTTCATCGCACAGAGTTTCTTTGAAATCGGAGATATTGTCCTATTAATACCCGAAACTCTAACATTCGTCGAATGTGTGGCAAGTCTAAGTCGATTCTGAAAATTGCTAGAAACAAATGAGGATTCTGAAGCAGGATCTATAAGAGCAGGAGCATACCCTGGAGAACTATATTAATCATAGCAGTTCCCAATAGCACTTTACAATTTTGGGTCACATGAAAAACCTGTCTATCAAATTACCCGTCGGGGTCATTGGTTTTGAAGTAGACGGTTGAGAAAATTTGCAACATTTGTCAAAACTGAGCTAAAGCTTGCATTTTGTATAGGGGGTGAAGATTTAACCCTAAGTGAATCCTCCGAAGTACTTATTGCCCTATGTAACATCGTATTGCCCTATGTAACATTGTATGATGTTACATAAAGAACAATTAAAAACACTCTTACAATTTTTCACCTCATGTTCCCGTGATAGACAGTAAATGCAACAATGATACTTCTTTACAGTTGAAAATCATTTAAAAAATTGAAAGACCCTTAAATCGTTTACAAGTTCTTAAATAATGTTCAAGAGGATGACACATTTACACATTAAGAACTATTCTGTGTATAATTCACTGCATGAGCCTTAACTAGAGCCTCCGAAAATTTCCTATTGATTTTAAATCCATAGGATAATACCGATTCCTCTTTAACACTTTTTTCCCACAAATTAATTGTTAACATTGGCAAACGCTGAACACAAACGAATATTAGAATTGGGTGACAATTATCAGTAGGGATTTTATAAACGGACATAAGACAACTATTTACTCCACGTTGTAAGGTTTTAAGTCCTAAACTAAACTCTTTTTCATAATCACGAATCAAGTAACACATTCTCTCTATATTGCTAAGCGAAGAACTATGTATATATAACACAGTAAACAAATCCCTAAAAGATGGCCAAGTGATGTAGTTACCCTTAAATGAGTCAAAATCACAAGGTGGCAATGACAAATTATGAAAAGAATCCTCGGAACTGCTAACTCTCGGAGAATTACTATTCTTTGGAGCAGATTTAAATCCTTCCAATTTATCGGAAATAGCCCCAATGCACTTCAAGTAAGCCACATAAGTCGACTGATAATTCGGTACAGCGACTTCTACATCACTAAGTTCGGCATCATCAGAAGTTTCCAAAAAATCTAAACACTCTCATATTTGACCATTTCCCATAAATTTCCTTATTCCACATTCTGAGCCTCTAGTATACTGAGGGTAGGATTCCCTCATCAAACTCATCAAATTTATACAAATCGATATAAATGTAAATATTCACAAATACCTCTTAAAATGTACCTCAATTTATAAAAAGTCAAATCGACCGACCGAAGAGTGACTCTGGAGAATGCACTAAAACACACAACAAGTGTCAAAGTGAATACACACCACCAAACAAATGTGTTCAACGAATCCGAAAATTAATCCATGCGGATGACGAACTGCATGAGATGGTGATTTAGCTGTAGAAGAGCCTCAAGAGTCTTTTGGGCTGTTGATAGGAATATAATCGACCTGTACGATTGTCCTTCATGGCATGACTCTACCGTATTCAGGCATTTGGTATTATCAGTCTTCTCATTGACAGGATAAACACCATAGTCAAATATTCAACTCCCCGCTCGACAAGGGTTTTCAGCAACAGCAATTTTCCATCGGGGCCAGTCGCCTTCATTGTTTTAGCTGCGTTGATGGCCTCTGCAACTTCATGTAGGGTGAACAGTTGTGGCGTGTGCACGACTTGAAGGGTGTGAAGTTTGCAAACAACATGTCTTTTTGCATAATTCTTCAGGATGCTCAATAAACTGCCGGGAAAATGCTCGCTAGCAATCCTTAGGATCCGAAATTGTTGTATTAACAAACTTAATCGCAATCCTATCATCATTCTTCTTAGGTTTGAAGGAGATCGGAACAAAATTTATTCACTCCCGTAATATGGTTGTAGTTGTTGAGGTGATCAAACCATTTCTTCCGCTTGTCCATTTACCAACCTGTTGATTTTAAAGTTCAGCGCAGCGATTCTTGAGTCACTGGATGTTTCGGATATCATCACGCTTGTCTGCGAGTATCGCTGCTTCGGCAACGCATTGCGGATATCCTCCACGACACGAAGCGAGCGACTGCTGCGTTGATGGTTTCGCGGAATTTCCCCTAGGCGTTGTGTTCACTTAAGGGATTTGGTATATCACAAAATCGGCGGTTGGTAAATCCTCTGAAGCCGCGCCAGTCTGTTTTCTTTTGGTTCATATAGATGCGGCGTCAGAGACGATAAAATCGTTAGGTCGCATCAGTGAGACGATAATGGGTAAGTGGTCTGGTCTGTCGTTCAAAGCTGTCATATACGAATTCTGATCCAAAGGATCTTGCACATATCTATTTATGCTGTGTTCGTATATACAAGTATCCTTTCTTACATGCTCGGCGGTAACTCCTATTGTGTAATATTAAAGTAAGGATGGTTTCTCCGATGAAATCCTAAATAGAACTGCTTACTTAGCATTTCATTATGTTCCTTTATTGGAAGGATCTTTATTTCTTCATGTATATGGTGAATTGAGGATATTTTTATACATTCCGTTATGGTTCTTAAGGCTGCATTTTGACATCTTTGGATATTTTTAAACTGCGTATCACTTAGCGATTGTGTTCACACTTAAGCAGTATAATTTGCCACTGGCCACGTTTTATATGTAGCCAATAAGGTTTCTTTATGCATACCCCAAGTACTGCCGGCTAATGCCTTGAATACCATGATGCCTAAAATCATATTCAGCATTTTTGTCCAGGTAACAAAGAGTGTTGCAGTTGATTTCGCTGGTGAAAGTTTCAAGTTTCGTGCAGTGAAGAAGTTGTGGATTGCGCTGAGATAACCATATACCAAACCAAATAGGACATCAACTCTATGGCCCGTAGCCGTTATCGTACAGTCATCTGAAATGTTATCACGTCTACTCAGGGTGGAGGCACTGGGAATTTCGAGCGGTAGAAATTAAACAAGACTGGTGATATTACACCGCCCTGTGGTACTCAGAACTGTATGACTTACCGTAACAAATGCTTTTGATAGGTCAAGAGCCGCCAGGATTGTACGTTTACAAGGTTTCTGCGCGATCTAAATAGTTACGGCTGTTAATGCTGTTGTTGAGCCTCAAGAATCTTTTGTACAGGTGACATGTGTGAAATCGGCCTGTATGATTGTCCCTCATTCGCATCCTTTCCATATTTCAAAATGGGAATGACTCCATCCATTTTCCAGGCATCGGGTATTAAAAGGCTCTACATTGACAGGTTGAAAACCGTTGTCAAGTACTGCTCGCTTAGGTTGCGTTGATATTCCGTCGGCCAATCGCCTTAGACGGTTTAGCCGAGTTGAAGGCCTCTGCAACTTCATGAGGTGTAAATAAAGGTGGTGAGTCCATGACTGGAAGGTTGTGAAGTTTGCGAACAACACTACGTTTCGGCTTATCTTTCTCCGGATGCTCAATGAATTGTCGGCAAAAAGTTCGCGAGAAATCCTTAGAATCGGAAATGGTTTTGTTTGCAAACTTAATCGCAACTATATCATTCATCCTCTTTGGATTAGAAAGATCGTACAGTCGACCACAGTTTATTAACAGCAGTACTTAGGTTGCATTTGCTAATGTGGTCTAACCATTTATTCCGCTTGTCCTCATTTACCAACCTGCTGATATCACTGTTCAGCTAAGTAATCCTGCTGCTTTGGCAGAGAAGTGCGGACGCACTACGGATATCCTGTTGATGATTTCCTCAGGACTATTCTTACATTTGACGGAGCAGGTAGATCATCAAAGCGGCGGTCGGTAAATTCTCATAAGCCGCGCCAATCTGCTTTCTTTTGGTTCATGTATGTGCGGTGTTCAGAGACAATGAAATCGTTGGGTGGCTCTAAAGAAACGATTATGGGTAGGTGGTCTGACCCCAGAGATAATACAGTTTGCCAGGCTTTGCAGTTTATCAAGTACCCATAATTCGTATGGGGGCATTGTCATTTAATGTGCAGAAGTTGGATTCGTCTATTTGTTCCGCTAACAGCGCACCTCTTTAGTCGTCCACGAGCCTCGAGTGCCAAAGCTGATGGTGCGCGTTGAAATAACCAAAGATTAATCGGATGTTGCCTTCCAATATATAGCGGTCTTTTCGGAGTACTTTGTATCCGTTATAACAATGCGGACTGGAATTACTCGTTAGTTTCGTCTCCTGGACCGCATTCATGTTGTCTCATGAATCCGGTTATCTTAAATACTTTACCCTGGAGACCATTACAGTTAAACTCCAATATCGATATCACCTCTGGTGTTCGGACTGCAATCACCGATGTGAGCGGCGACTGATGAGGTGGCTGCTGTTGTTGTTGCTTCTGTTGTGGTGATTGTGTTGGGGAGGATAATACAAAATCACTATGTTGCTGTTGGCAGCAATAAAGTTTTCCGACTGCTCCGTTTGATGTCTTAGTCCAGAACAAGTCCTTAGGTGACATCAGTCCTGTTGTAGAATATGAAGACGTTGCCTCCACCGTTGCTTTTGATGTTGTATCCGTTACAAATTTGTCGAGTTCTGCCTTATGGTTCATGGATACCGCAAATTTATACCTGGCGTGACTAAACAAATACACCATACAAAAAACTGGGCGACATAAATGCACGATTTTTATAAATAACAACAATATTAATGATAACTCGTTGATTTTTTATATGAAATTAAGTTGCTGTATCATGAACTAAATTTTCAAATTTTGTCGCTGACTATTTAGCTTTTTCCTAGCTGAATTTTGTAAGGAAAATTATAAAATTAAAAAAATTTCCCGTCCTTAAGAAATTCACCGCTACCAAAATAATCACAAAATTAATTACTGATTTTCTCTTCATTATATTTTTGTAACAACGTTTTTACTACATGAAAGAAATTTTAAAAAAACGTAACAAATAACGCAAGAATTCAGTTGCTCTACAGAATTTGATAATTATTTCTTTTTGAATCAACTATATTATGCGCAAAATTTTTAAAATTTCACAATTTTTAATGTTTACTTACCAATTAGTTGTCAGAGCCCACAGTTCTTTCAGTTCAACATCATCACTTTTTAGACATTCTTCTAATTTGCCTAAAGTCCAAATAAATCCCGATTTGGCCTTTTCCAAATCACCCTGCAAATCAGCTATATGAGCCAACTTCGAACTTATATGTAGAATCTAGAAATAAATTATTTTTGTGATATTTTATCTTATTATATTTTTCACTTTGTCGATGGTTATAACAAAATGATTTTTACTTTTTTAACAAAATATTGTTAAATCCAATTATCTTTTCAGATTTTACATATAATCGAATATTTACCAAATATAGCTAAATAAACTCCACAACAAACATAATTAAATGTAATAAATTTACCAATATTTAAAATATATCAAATGAAACCAAAAAGAGAAAAATGCTAATATGTTGAGTGTTATGTATGTGTAACAGCGGAATGATTTTGTATTTTGTGCTATTGTTTGGAGATCAAAGGTGTATATACTTTTTTACAATTTTAAAATTTTTCTAGAGAAATATTTTAATATATATCCTGATCGTCGGAGACAACCAAAATTATGGAAGGTGGAGAGCATTAAAAAGTCAGTATTAATAATAAGAATAATTTAATAAAGAAATTTAACAAGATTTATCGATGTCCTTTTATGCCAGCTTAACACCGGAGAAAACAAGTTTCCTTAAGGATAAATATGCACTTCATGCAATTATAAATAATCATTTAGTATAATCTATTACTATTAAGGCTATTAGATAAAAATTAACTAGACTGGAGGTTTAAACTTTAGTAGAAAAAATTAAATACAATGTTGAAAAGATGAATACCCCCGGAATGAAGGAAGTGAAAAGATTGCAGATTATATTTATGCAATGACATAATTCAATTAAAAGTTTACTTCTGCTATTAACGATTTTATTAAATTTGCTTTAAGAGATCGTGCTTATAGTAATGGTAGAAAAGACAGCAACGATTGAAGCCTTTACTTAATTATATGCTGACAATGATTCAAATATGAAAATTTTCAAATTCATTCGTGAATTACATCCACAAAGATTTAAATGAACATTTTTTCCTCGCTTTATTGCTGTACATTTTAATGACTACAAGACGAAAACCATATAATATTTAAAGTGTCATATCCCATCATCCGGAGACTGGCTGAAGAAGGCAACTCTGCAAATCGAAAGTAATATTATTAATTTATTAAAACTTGCTTTTCATTCAAATTGTTGAGGCATTAACCAAAATATAAAAATGTTGAGGCATTAACCAAAATATAAAAATGTAGTCATTTTAAATTTCTATAATTCAAATTTATATTCAAATTCTATTAACAGTTACATTTAACATAAAAATTAGAATTTATTGCACCTATGTATTTACTAAATCCAACTTTGTAATTTCGATTGACTTTTTGAATATGTATTTGTGCTATAATGTACATACATAATTAATTTTAGTATTTTGATATATAATAACAATAAAATGGAGGATAATTAACTAATAGTTCTTCAAAAAAATGCACATTTTTATTTCTGATTTGTTGTGACTGCCGACGCGATCCAACCGTCATTTTTTACTTAAAACCGTACAGCATATGTCATTATGAACGAAGACAAACAACAAAATCCAACCCAGCCACGATCACATTCACCAAGAACTAGTAGTGCAGCATTTTCTAATAACGAGAACAACGTAACCTGTTAATAGAGTATCTGTCAATGTACCTCCGGAACAACTCGAGATTTGGTTTGCACAAGTGGAAGCTCAATTCAGTATATCTGGTATAAATAGTGACATATCCCGATTTAACACTGTCATAACCGCTATTGAAAGTAGAGTTTTATTACAAATATCCGATGCCATTGTGAATGCAAAGGTACAAATACGTCAATATAAAATCTTGCATCATAGAAAGATATTGCGACAGTGAACAAAAAAAGATTCAGAAGTTAATATCTGAGATTTATTTAGGTGATAAACGACTTCCCAACTGTTGAACGAATTAAGTACTTTGGCAAAAGGTATGAATTTTTGAAGTCGTCATGGTTGCAAAGTCTACCGGCCCAAGCCAAGGCAATTTTACATGCATCAAATGCTGAACTGCCAGAACTTGCCGGAACTTGCCAAACTTGCAAACAAAATATTAGAAGTTTCTGATTATCAACAGGTGTCAGCGGTGACGAAACAACATTCTCAAGATGATTTAATAAATATTCGTATACAACGCATTGAAATCAACTCGTAGGTACAAGTGAAATTCGCGTTCGCAGAAGAATTCAAAGTAGAGGACCCCGATGAACAACACCAATTCATACACCAAAAGGTTACTGTTGGTATAATGAACGACTAGAAGAAAATACCCGAAAATGTAGACCTCATTGTGACTATGCAGCAACCAAAACAAAAAACCAAAAAGTTCGTAGGACTCAATGGGCGGTGCTGACGAAAATGTTTTGTAAATTGCTCGCCTTATTATTTTTGATAAAAGTAGAAGTATTTAATTTCAAGTTGAGACAGGTGCAGATTTAATTCCGCCAAGATCAGCTGATAAACAAAAACAACACTCCACTCCCAACATTTTACGCAGCTAATGGTTCGCCCATTAACATTTTGTCAACGCCGTTTAACTTTGTCCTTAGGTTTACGCCTTAATCTCGCATGGAACTTTTACACCGCGGATGTCAACACAGCAATTATTGGCTCGGATTTTTTTTAAATATATGATTTGCTCGTTGATATGAAAAGAGGTAAACTAATAGATAAAAACTTTAAAAGAAAAGTTGATGCCATACTCAAGTATAAAAAACTAGCTGTTGCTAAGGATTTAAAAATATGGTAAAGCACAGCCACTAGGTTTTTATTCAAAACAACTTATAGACGCTCAGCGCAAATATAGTGCCTGTGATCGTCAGTTAACAGAAATGCACCAAGAAGTTCAATATGCATTAGGAGGACGTGCATTTACAATTTATACGGACCATAAACCTATTTAAACAAAAAAGTGAAAAAGACCAGCAAGAAGAGTTAGACAACTAGACTTCATCAGTCAATTTTCTATTGACATTCGATATGCTAAGGATATTCAAAATGATACTGCAGATTGGTTATCGCATATAAACATTTTAACTTCAGCTGTTATTGATTTTGATACATTAGCTGCAAAGCAAAGACGCGGAATTAAACGCATTGGAATCTGGTAAGGTTACACCACTTAAACCTGTATGTTTGTCTATTCCAAATTTCGAGAAAACGTTATGTTGCAACGTAAATGGTACAAATATAAGACAATATATATCTCCGAATCAACAAAGAAATGATAATGCAAAAGTTACATTGCCTATCACAGCCTACTGCAATTCAAACTGTAGCATCAGCTTTTATAACAGGATGGGTAGTCTCGTACGGAGTTCCAGAAAGAATAACCACAGACTTAGGAAGACAATTTGAATCAAATTTATTTCGAGTACTTACTAAAACTCTAAACATAAAACATATACTAACAATAGCATACCATCCTCAGACGAATGATATGATTAAGGATGGTACCGCACTCTTTAAAATTCCATAAAATGTTACGCCAGCAGCGTAACATTTTATGAAAACGGCAAGATGCTAGTACTACGCGTTAGTATTACTTGGACGCCAAACAACAGTAAAAGCCGATATTAAAACAAGTCCTGCAGAACTGCTTTACGGTACTCAATTACCTGGAGAATTAACACAAATTAAGTTTAAAGAGAGTCAAACTGAATTTGTAAAACAGTTACGTGAACCAGAGTTCGAAGGAGGTATAAACATATTTTGTTATTAAAAGAGAAAAAATAATGACAAAATTTCCATCGATCGAATAAAACCTGCAAAAGTATTTACTTACAAAGAACAAGGACCCTTAATGTAGACTTAAAACATTTCTGTGATACCAAAAGCTAGAATGAAAATATAGCGAAAGCGAAACCTATTGTTACTCGGTACGGAGGGCAGGTAAAATGCCCAATTTTCAACGCGTAACGCCAAAGCTAGCCGGGGATATTGTAGCCATTCCAAATTTCTATAATTCGAATTTATATTCATATTCAAATAATAGTTACATTTAACATAATAACAATTGTTTACGCCTATGTATTTATTAAATCTAACTTTGTAATTTCGATTGACTTTTTGAATATGTATTAGTGCTGTAACATACGTACACAATTAATTTTAGTATTTTGATATAGAGACAATAAAATGGAGGATGATAAATTGATAGTTCTTCAAAGAAATAACACGCATTTTTACTTCTGATTTGTGGTAGCCGCCACAAAAAATAAAAGAAAGAAATTAGAATTTATTATGTTATTTGTTATTTATTAATTATAAATTATACCTCGTAGATGAAACACTATTTGAAATTTTTTATAAAAAGTTGAACGTTTTCACAATGCTATTCTATTCATCTATTTGAGATAAAATGTAATAAATTGTGGCAATATTTGATAGCGAATAATATCAAAGCTTCTACTCATTGTTTATGTTAATATAAATATGTCACATATACTTATTTTGATACAATAATAAATACAAAGAAGGCCCCTTCCTTATAAAACTATTAAATTTGAACCAATTCTATTGAATTTTGGCACAATTAATTAACTATTCCAAATATATGTGATAAATTTTATTAAGATGGGTCATATTTTGATATAGCTCCAATATAACGCCACTTTCCGGAAAACTGATTTGAGGTTATAAAACAATTAAATAAAGACTAATTCCATTGGAACTCGGTACAATGATTTTGTTAACTATTTTATATGTATATTTTTAATTAGAACAATTTCGGTTTATATTTTGATGTAACTTCCATATCAGGCCCCTCACCGAAAACAGTTTTCAGCTTATAAAACTAATAAAGACCAATTCTATTGAAATTCGACACAATTATTTTACTAACTGTTCTGAAGATATTATTTTAATTTGCCCTACTTCGGTCCATATTTCCCTATAGCTCCCTTATAACTCGCTTTCCTGGAAAACGGGATTGAGTTTATAAAACATTTAAATAAAGATGAATTTCATTGAAATTTATGACAATGATTTTTCTAACTATAATCAAAGTATATTATAAATATGAACAATCTTGGTCCATATTTTGCTGTAGCTCCCATATAAGACCCCTTCCCGGAAAACGGTTTTGAGCTTATAACAAGCATATTTTTTGTTTTTATACCCTCCACACTACGAGTGGTGAATAGAATACTAACTTTGTAATTTCGTGTGTAACGCTTAGAATGAATTATTTGATGCCCCATAATTTATATATATTTGTGCATCTAATCAAAATCAGAGCTCAATGAGTGTTTGTGTGTGTATATTTATATCTACGAAACCTAACTTATTAACTTCACACGAATTTGTGGTGGAGGGTATTAAAGATTCGGCATAGTTGAATATAGCATTCTTACTTGTTAATATAAATTTATTATTTAAAACAATTTATTCACTGATTGTCTAATCTCTGCAAAACACTTTATTTGGTTATGCAGATGTACAATAATCGTTTGTTGAGCTGCAGTTGTTCCGATTAAATTGGGACTCATTGCAAACAAATATCCAATAAAAAAGATTTAAAAAAATGAAATTTTGCCACCGAAAACTTATATTTTCAATTTTTTTGTTATTATTTTATGATTTAAATTATTTTTATTTTTTCATTGTCAATAAAATACTAAATTAAAATTTTGCAATACATAAAAAATTTGAATTATATGTATGTTTTTATATTGTGCTTATATCCATTACATAAGTATCAGCACAAATTTGTTTAAATTTTTTACTTACCTTAGGATTGTCCAGAGGAAGACCATCAGATATTAACCTTCGCATTACATCCACGAACAATTTTTCAGCTTTTTTAAATTGTTCTCTCTCCATTGCTAAATTTGCCATTATGTCATAAACATACGTAATGCCGTCCTTATTTTTTAAATCCTGAGCCATTTTAAGTGCCAAATGTAGCATTTGTTCCGCTCTATCATATTCTTCCCTATTAATACACAGGATCGATCGTTTAATAGTCGTTATTAACTTGTCTTCCGGCTCTTCATCCTTATTAAACAAACCAAATAGACTTATAGAATAAGTAATAAAATATGCTTTGTTTAACACAAAGCGTCTACGACTTAATACATATTTATCTGTTATATCCCTTATATTTCTTCTATATATTAACAAAACATTTGGAACCAATTTATAATGGTTTAAAAAATTCAAGAAAATTCTGGGAAAACTCGCAAATGTCAAATTCATTTCACAATTTCGTTCAATTAGCGTTGATGCGATATTATTTTTGGGTGATAACATTTAAAAACATTTTTTGTTTATTTCGTTTATTTTCTTGCTAATGTGAAACTAACATTCTTCTAGATATTGTTTTGTTTTTATGCATGAACATCTTCGATGTCTCACATTAACATTTTTATGTTAGAAAATTTAATATAATTATTTCCAAACTAAAAATAATATATCTTTTATAAAATCGCTATGAATTCTAATCATTATAACATGTTAGAAAGGTTAAACTTAGATTTGAACATATGAGAACATATGAGTTGAATACTCGTGGAGTTCAGTGTCAAGAACTGCAAACGCAAAATAAACTGCAAAATGAACTGCAAACACAAGAAACCTAGGTTTCAAAACAGTGATATATATCATTTTGGAAATAATCTATTGATGATAATTTTTTGTTCTATTAACTGCGCCAATGCCTTAAGTACTAATAAATATCATTGCTGTAAGATTTTTGGAAGCTTCCATCGGCAACAAATTTAAAACTCGCACGTATTTTAAACTCGTTTATAGTCACTGTAAAGGATATCAACTAAATGCAACACTGTATCATTAATCATTAATCGAGCGATTAATTTTAATTTAATAATTTTTTCGATTATTGTTTAAATACATTGTTTTCTTTCTTTCATAGTTATTTTCTATATTGCAAATATTATCTCAAAAAATAGATTCAACCTTAGAATTTCTTCACTACGGAATATAGCCAATGAACATAGAGCATACATCTTTATATTGCGAAGATACCGGATTCCAATTTGATATCACAATTGTATTTTTTCCTTTTTTATGGTTTTATAACTTTAATTTTCAATATGTATTTAAATTTTCTTTATATTTCTTATTCTTCGCTGACTAGACTCTAGACTATACGTACTTCAATCTCACTTAAGTTTTTGTTTTATCTCCACTTCTCGTCCAATTTTCTCAGACTTCTATACCTTGAAACACATATGTTCTGTCGTTAATGCGCATATATAAATTCCATCTATTAGATGCTACAATGTTGATAGGCACTCATAAATTCCAGGAAGTTGCATTGTTCCTTAATAGTCATTTTCAAATTTCACATTATTTTCAAAATTTCCAATTCTGAATGAAAAATGCAACACTGCATATTATGCGTTGACAAAAAATTACTACTACACAACCAGTATACTCATCTGTCAAACACACACATGTTTTGTGTAAATAAATGCCGGTAAGTTCCTAATAAAAGATTTACTAGGTTCTATTAATTATTCTATTTTCAAGTATTGGAACAAAAAATGGATCTGTATAGAAATAAGTTGGTAAAGTACCGTTCTTTTCATAATAATTATTCTTTTAATTATTACTTTTAATTTCAGTCACCAAATCACCGGGATATGGGCTGGAGTGGGCGAACTCCATGATGCTAACTTCCGCCCTACTACAAGCAACCAAAATAAATAAATAAGAATGTTATAGACGTTTAAGCCCGATATTGTAATACTCTACACAATGTTGGTTATAAACGGCAGTTAGGAAAAAGCAATGCATTGCTCCGTATAATATTCCATATCGATTATTGCTTATATTTATCATAATATAGCCAATTTTTCAATATCAATGCATATATTATATTTATGCCCTTCAAAGTTATATTTGGAAGGAGGCTTAAATTTACATGGAAGGTACCTTAAATACTTCAAGAAAATGGCCAATATCATCAAGATATCTCAGAAAATCAAATCGATTAAGAAAGTGATTCTAAGTCAACCGGTATATAACACCCCAGAGCGTTAAATAATAACCCTGCTACAAATATAACATCCTTGACCCTTACAGGGGCAAAAGGAAAAATGAACTTCCCAATGATCGTCAAACAGTGTATAATTGAGTTGGTTAACGTCGGAAAAGTTAAACATTCTATCAGGTTTAAGTCAAGCGGTGTCAGACGACTTTACAAAAGTATTCTTTTTTAATATTTGCCCATTTGCGGGTTGGAAATTTTAAGTAGCTTTCGGTTAGAAGTAGTTGATCCAGAAAAAGGTTTTGAAGTCAAATAAGTCACATTGTGCAAAAAAATTAGAGGTAACCACGAAGAAATATCATAGAAAGGTACTTGTAAAGTTTCCACCAACTTTTTGCCAGTCGTAAAAATACATATAACACAGGAGTCGCAGACCCTGGGTTCAAAAATTCTTTTTGTTCGGGCCTAAAAGCAAAAAAAAAAAAAAAATACAGTTATATTATTTGAAATAAAATTTTATTTTAGAAAATCATTAACAACTGAACTTTTCTTTTAGTGTCAAAAATTATTTAATTTCAAGTGGTTTTATGAAAAAAAATTTTAAACCGATTTTCGGTTTTAAAATACACAAATATTAGGAATAGTATTTATTTAAAGAGGTTGCATGTGGACCGTGTTTTTCTATTGTAACTAATCTAGGTATTGTTTCCAACATGTGCACGTTTAACCTAATATTGGCAGTGACGAACAGGCGGCTCCCAAATTTATTTTATTTGTTAGTGATGAAAACAATACTTCGTAATTACGACAGTGCCATCTGCTTATGATAACAGTCGGCGTTATATTCATTTAGGCGCTTAATCATAGCTAGATCTAAAAAATTAAGAAATGTTTCTAAAAACTAAATTTTACATTGTTTTCAAAGTGCACAAATTTGTATTTTTTGAACTGCAAGTGAGTGGGCATCCGTCTGTTTTGTCTTGAATTGTCATTCTGTTACATAACTTTATTAATAAATGATAAATTACACACATGGACATATTCTATTCGGCACATATAAAAAGTTAATTACATTTAGATTATATAATATATGGAGATATACCATATTTAATGGGATTACCCTTCTCAAGAATATTAATTTCGTTAAAAATATTTAAATAGCAATAAAAGTATTCAATTGTTAAAGAACGATGTGGGACCACTGTGTGCTGGTACAAAAATTTTAGATATCGTTGGCAAAGGAACTTTTAGACTTGATATATTTTCTGTACTGGATTTAAATCGACTGCGACTATGTATGAGCTTGTAGTGATTAATGAAGTTTTGTTAGTTGTAGGTACCCTATACAAGTTAGATATCGAGCCTGTCATCCCAAGATCAACAAATGAAGTTTATTATACATGAATAATGCGACGTCGAAGTCAACGACACGTTCAACAAAAAGTTAAGTCACAACTTGGTGTAAATGTGAAGTTAGACAATTAAATATTTGAAGCTTCTATTTATGGATAGTCTCATAGTCTACCATTTGGAATTAGAGTCAAAATTAAGATGAGTACGATAACTTTGAAGATTGAAAATTCTAGAGGAATATGGAGTAACACAAAGGTTGACATAACAATATCATAACAGATGAATGTAACAATAAAACAGTTAAAAAAATGGCTCATACTTTTAAATATTCAAAAAGTATATAATATTTCTGAGGATATTTGGGCTGAATTAGTTGGGACAACGTTCACATTTTAAATCGAACTCGAAAGACATGTGTTCATGTAAGAATCCACACGATATGATACGGAAGAACATTACCGAAGGTGTGGGTATAAGGAAAACAACAAGTATTTTTGGCTAGGAGATTGTGAATGAGATTGAAAAGCTATAAAAATTGTGTTTAAAAGTTAGTTTTGAAAATTCAATATGAAAAATTAGGCGATATGTGGAAAATCAGGTATGAGGAAATGTAGCCAAGGCAATTCAATGTATTAAATTCCGATTTTTTTATATAAAGAAGTAGGTGATATTCTATATAAATCGGTATATTGCATGGAAATATATTGTATAGATTGTTGAAATTATCCATTCAATATTTTTTTTTTGAAAAATGTACTAAATTAGTACAATTATGGCTAGTTATTTATGTCCATGGACAGTGTCCTAGAGACATCTCATTTGGGTCCATATATAGAAACGAAAATAACGACTTCAGATTTAAACCACATATATCACCTTGCTGAAGAGTATAAGCGTTGGACATTGACACAGTAAGTGAAAAACTGCACTAGTTCGTCATGATAAGTACGTCAGACACTACTTTGTTTAAAACTCATCCTTCTCGCATGGGCTCCCAGAACATATACCTTATCCTTAAGACTCCTCGATGCAATCACTATCAAGCAAATTTGGTTGGTAGCACTGTACTTTCTGCAAAGCTGAAATTGCTTGCTGCTAGTCTGCAAAGAAACTTTTCGTAAAAGCTTAACTTTACCGACAAATACTAATCTTTAATTGCAAAATATCATAACAAAACTACACAATCTGAGTAACGATAGTGTCGAAAATAGGACTTTTAGAAACGCTATTTATGAAATTTTTGGAGAAAAAATAAATAATAAAAAATAATAATACTACATCAATTTATTGTAGACTGTGGCTTAAAATGTAAGGACTAACACGCTATAAGCTGCATAAATTATGAAAGTAGATGATATTAGAAACAAAACAAAGCTTTCGTGCAAACAGTTTTAGAGAAAATTGAGTTCCCCAGATAATTTTGGAAAAAATCGTCTAATTTGGAGAGAAAAATCGCCAAATTTACTTTTCGAAAACGCCTTTAAATTGTCAACATTAAACTATATTACTTATGAATATAGTTATTTTAACAATTTTTCGAATAGCTTCAAACATGATACGGAAAATTCTCAGAAAACTCATTCCTATTTCACTAAAACAAATATAATATTTTCTTCATTTCATAGGGATAATATAAGATTTTTTAATATTTTAATGACTTAGCTAAGCATCTTTATAAACACATTGAAGATGCTCTTGAAAACTTTTTGGGGGAACGAAATGGCACGGTACAGTTCAAGAAGTCTTGTTTTACTTCAGTCTTTAAGATAAATTAACATTGGAAAAGTATTGAAGTTATTCTTCAAAATATACTTTTAATGTGTTATCTTTCTTTGAAAAATATGTTGCAACATTTTTTTAAGTCTTGAAGTACCCGCAGGTACCGATGTGTAAAATAATTTTTACTGAAACGATTTCATTAATTTTATACAAAAGTTATTATTACGTTGGGTAATTTTTATTGAATTGAATTTATTAAAAGCGGGTAGAAAATTTTAATTTCGACGAAGTTTTAGAAATAAATTATATGAAAACCTTGGATAACAAATACAAAATATAATGCTCATGAAAATTCGTCAAATTTGGGGCATAAATCGTCAAATCACCAAAATGCCATTTTGGGCTCATAAAGTCGTCAAAATGATTATAAAACGTGAAATCTGGCAATAGTGTTTACAAACTCTGGCTACATTAACTGCTATATTGTTTAGTCCAGTATAGACTTAAAAGAGAGAGTAATGTCAATATCGATAAACATTAACGAATCTTCTCAAATATCTAATCAAAAGTTTCGTTTTTAATTAGGAATTTGCAAAAAAAATGAATTTAAAATATATTTTTTTTGCTTATTTTGTGTTATTTTAAAGTACATAAATAATTAATATTGTTACGTAAACCAAGCAAGCATGTATAATTGTTTTTAGTAATTCTAAAAGAAGTGACGTTTTAAAAAGCATCTTAACCGAAAAATATCTTAAGAGAAATAAGTGACCGGTACTGTATAAATTTTCGTTTGAGTTTGTAACATTGTTTTTTTGAGTGCTAAATAAAGTAGTAAATAATAAACATACTTTTATTTGCAACGTTTCTTAGGGACGCTGTTTGATTATTGAAGTAACAATTTCACACTACGGTATAGGAAGAAATAACAATTGCAGAATACCTGATATACTTGCGATTTTTATGTTTAATTTTAAATTAAATAACAGTTTTCAAGCATAAAAATAGACGGTTTGTCAATATTTGTATTTAATATTTATATTAAATTGCGCGAATAATTTTGCAGCATTTTTCGTCTTAGTGCCGAATTTGCGTTCGGTTCTTTATATCTTCGCATATGTATTGTATTTTTCTGAATCAAGTAGAAGAAGCACAAAGCATACAGACGACTGACTTTAGGTGAGTTAATGTCTGGAATGAAAAAAACTTAAATTTAAAAAGCTTTTGGTTGATGAGTGTTGTGAAATTAATTTGAAATATTATTTATTTATTATTGAAAATACAAATTGTGTATTAAGGTAATGGAATTCTTCGTTGAATATTTGTGTTTAAAATTTCGTACATACATGTACGTAGATATGTATGAATGTTTTTTGTTGTGTGTAAACCCAAAAATGGAGGTTACTGCTGCTGCCGCTAACGTCATTGTAGCGAAATAAAATATACAACACAATATTTTGCTCAGTTGGCCAGTTGCAATGTAAAAATTATTTAAAAAAAATCTATTGTTTCAATTTTTCTTTTAGGAAAAGCCGGCGCATTTAAATTATCATAAATTTGTTGCTTGTGAAACCACGTGCAGTTACCTCAGTAAAGGATATTACCGAAACAAAATTAACGGGGACAGTAATAGACGTCGAAAAGAACGTTGCTTTTACTACAAGGCAATGGCAATGCTTTCAACAGATGAAGCCAGCAAATTGCTGGATTTTTCGCAAAAGTTTGATATCAATCTTCTCGATCGAATAGTTGTATGTTTATATACAACGCAAGGTGAGCAGCAACGTCTTGCTCAAGATATACTCACCACCCTAAAAGAACATCCTGATGCATGGACTCGTGTTGATAGTATTTTGGAGTTCTCACAAAATCAACATACTAAATACTTTGCGTTACAAATTCTAGAAGAGGTTATTAAAACGCGCTGGAAAATACTGCCTCGCAATCAATGTGAAGGTATAAAAAAGTATGTGGTTGGTCTTATAATTAAAACGTCCTCTGATGAAGCTTCCATGGAGGCAAACAAGGTTTATTTGAATAAGTTGAATTTGATATTAGTTCAAATATTGAAGCGTGAGTGGCCACGAAATTGGGAAACTTTTATAAGTGACATTGTTGGTGCTTCAAAGACAAATGAATCATTATGTAAAAATAACATGATTATACTCAAAAATCTTAGCGAAGAAGTTTTCGACTTTTCTTCCGGCCAAATAACACAAACTAAAGCGAAACATTTAAAAGATACTATGTGCTCAGAATTTTCGCAAATATTTCAACTATGCTCTTTTGTCCTCGAAAGTTCTATGAATGCACCATTAATACAGGTTACACTGGAAACACTTTTACGTTTTCTGAACTGGATTCCATTGGGCTACATATTTGAGACAACGTTAATTGAAACTTTAATTTTTAAATTTCTAAGCGTTCCCATGTTTAGAAATGTTACTCTTAAGTGTTTGTCCGAAATTGCTGGACTTACCGTACCGGATTACAACGAAAACTTTGCAAATCTATTTAAAGATACCATGACGCAATTAGATCAAATGATCAATCAAAATACAAGCATGAATCAGATATATGCTAATGGTTGCGATAGCGAACAAGTATTCGTTCAAAATTTGGCAATGTTTCTGTGTACTTTCCTTAAAGAACATGGAAAATTGGTTGAAGATGTAAAGTATGTCGATTATTTAAACCAAGCGTTACTTTACTTGGTAATGATATCAGAAGTTGAAGATGTCGAAGTATTTAAAATTTGTTTGGAATACTGGAATAGTTTAGTTGAGGACTTGTATACCAGTGAGTCGTATGGCGGTGGATCAAATGTTCATTTAGGTCAAACTTTAGCCCGGCGTAATGCTGCTTTTCCACGACGTCGTTTTTATGCAGAAATATTATCAAAAATTCGATATATTATGATATCTCGTATGGCTAAACCAGAAGAAGTCCTTGTTGTTGAAAATGAAAATGGAGAAGTCGTTCGCGAATTCATGAAAGATACAAATGCCATTAGCTTGTATAAAAACATGCGAGAAGCTTTAGTATTTTTGACACATCTCGATTATGCTGATACTGAACGAATAATGACAATGAAGCTTTTAAATCAAGTTAATGGTACAGAATTTTCTTGGAAAAATTTAAATACATTATGCTGGGCAATCGGATCAATATCAGGTAATTTTTTTTTTTTTTAATTTAGTGAAAATAAAAAACAAATTCAATTGTTATATTGAAATATATATAAAAATATAGGTGTATATTAATTAGACTCACTTTTCTGCAACAAATTTTGCAATGGAAAATTTAGTGAAAATAAAAAACAAATTCAATTGTTATATTGAAATATATATAAAAATATAGGTGTATATTAATTAGACTCACTTTTCTGCAACAAATTTTGCAATGGAAAATTTAGTGAAAATAAAAAACAAATTCAATTGTTATATTGAAATATATATAAAAATATAGGTGTATATTAATTAGACTCACTTTTCTGCAACAAATTTTGCAATGGAAAATAAAAGCACAGAGCCCAAAAGTATTTTAATTTTATTTGTATTTTGTTGTTTTTTATATTAAAAGAAATTTTCAGTTTTTATTTTTATTAAAAAATTATAACCGAAATTTCACATTGATAAATTTCGTCGTGTGTTTAAGTTTAATGCATCTTAAAAATGACAAAATCGTCGATGATCGATCCATTATAAATAAATTTCAAGATCAAAGATATTATATGAAAGAATTAATAATGAAAATTTTTAGTTAAAAAATGTAATTAAAACAATTTTTAAACTATGACACTATTATTGAAGAAATAAAAAAACATTTTTCAAACATGTGTTCTGGCATACAAATCTAAAATTAAGTGAATAGACTTATAATGATAACTTTAATTACTTTTCAATATTTAACGCTCATACTAATTTGGACCAATCTAATGTATTTTTAATTAATTATTATTTATTATGGGGTCTTGGATGATTATTTCACTGTTTATCTTGTGGTGGATGGTATAAATATAATATAAACAACTATGCTTATTATAAGACTGGAAAAAATTTTACTAAGTAAAAATAATATAGTAATTAAATAAAAACTTAATAAAACGTATTTTCGATGTACATTGACAATGCCTTGTCCATAAAATGCCTTGGCATTGCGTAAATTGTCATAGGCACCTCATGCGGAAATGCACCACATATATTGAACATGTTACTATAATTATTGACCATAGGTAACGGATGCGAAAGGAAATGCTTTATAAAGATCAGAGAGTTAAAACATAGTGAATTGGGGATAACAGGAAATTAAAAGACAGGAATTCAAAGAATATATACGTATGGGATTCATATCGTTCGAACAATACATATAATAGACGAAACGTCAAACGACATGAGATTTATATTGTCCCTGCTAGAGCATATGTCAATTTATTGATAAGACTGGGAGTTTTCTCACCTTTCCTTATCTGTAGTTATAGTGGTCGTCCTAAAGCTGAAATTGAAGTGAAATTAGGTTACGTACAAGGCTTTTGGTTTTCTGTACTGATCAGTTGGTTGTAGCTGATGGCTGATGAATAACAAAACAGGAGATAGAAAAGTTAAACAAATAAAAGAATGGTGAAACTATTATATGTATTATTTTTTATTGTAGTAAAATTAAAATATATGAGAAATAATCTGGATAAGAAAATCAATCACTATGTCTGTAGAATAAAACAGTAAATAAATATTAATGTTTGATTGTTTTTATAATCAAACCAACGCAAATTAGTCAAAAGATTATTTTACTGAAACGTGAGATTTTTACACAAAACAATAAAATAATTTTTTTCATACATATTTATAATTAAATTATTTCTAAACAATTCATTTTCATTAAATTTATCTTAAAAGGCGCATTTTGTGAAGAAGACGAGAAACGCTTTTTGGTAACCGTAATTAAAGATCTATTGGGTTTGTGTGAACAGAAGAAGGGAAAAGATAATAAAGCTATTATTGCATCTAACATTATGTATGTCGTTGGTCAATACCCTCGATTTTTAAGAGCCCATTGGAAGTTTCTAAAAACAGTTGTAAATAAACTTTTCGAATTTATGCACGAAACTCACGATGGTGTCCAGGATATGGCGTGCGACACATTTATAAAAATTGCTATTAAGTGTAGGCGATATTTTGTGACAATACAACCAAATGAGGCTTGTACATTTATTGATGAGATTTTAAGTACTATGAGCAGCATTATTTGTGATTTACAGCCGCAACAGGTAAGTTATTAAAACTCAAGCAATACTTGTAATTTTAAACGTTTACGTAAAAAATATGTTACTTTTACCGTTTTACAAAACAATAATTTACTTTTGTATATATTTTTATATTTTTTTATATTAATTACAACTATTTAAGTTAGCATAAAATTTAATGAACAAAAATTGGCTTTAAAATTTGAATGATTTATGTATCATTCTCGTCATTTAAAGTGTTTATATCCGCGAAAGTGTTAATGAATTTATTATTAATAAGACCTTCCCGCACTAAGAAGTGCGATATAAAAGAATTAAAAAATTTTAATATTTTTTCTGTTTTTTACAATAATTGCCGCACATTTTACTTTAGCAAAATGGATATAGCATGTCAAAAATAACAAAATTAATAGTTTGTATGCTAACTAAAATGTCGATGTTTTATAGTAAACTCTTATATATTATTTAAATTGATTCAACAAAATAAAAATATAAAATTAATTAAACTTTAAAGTCAAGAAAAAAATTGTATTACATATTCCAATTATTTTATACAGGTTCACACATTCTACGAAGCCGTTGGATATATGATTTCTGCTCAAGTTGATCAAGTACAACAAGACATATTAATTGAGAAATATATGTTCTTACCTAACCAAGTGTGGGATGAAATAATATCTCGTGCTTCGAAAAATGTTGATTTTCTAAAAAATATGACTGCCGTAAAGCAATTAGGAAGCATTTTAAAAACCAATGTTGCCGCCTGTAAGGCATTAGGACACGCTTATGTTATTCAATTGGGTCGTATTTATTTAGATATGTTAAATGTTTATAAAATTACTTCTGAAAACATCATTCAAGCTATTGAATTAAATGGTGTAAACGTAAATAATCAACCATTAATAAAAGCAATGCATGTTGTAAAAAAAGAAACCTTAAATCTCATATCCGAATGGGTTTCTAGGTCAAATGATAATCAACTTGTAATGGATAGTTTTATACCTCCATTGTTGGATGCTATTCTTTTGGATTATCAGGTAAGTAAAATTTATGAAGTTTTAGTTTGATATCCTTATCTACGAAAATATAATATAAAAGCCATATCAGTAAGCATTTAAATGACAATGATGTTTAAAAATCGTTAATAATCGTTATGTGTTAATTTTATAATTTCTGTTTAACTGTAATATTTAATGCTACTGGAAGATTTAAATTTTTATAATATATAACGTATTAATAATTAAAATAATACATTACATGTTCTTCGATAAGGTTTATCTATTATGAGAAAATATTAATATTATAATATAATTGCATTAAATTTTTTTAAAGCGATGTAAAGTACCATCAGCTCGAGAACCAAAAGTGCTTAGTTCTATGGGTGTTATTGTATATAAATTGCGAAGCGACATCACAAATGAGATCCCCAAAATATTTGATGCTGTCTTCGAGTGCACTCTTGATATGATCAATAAAAATTTTGAAGATTACCCTCAACATCGTGTTAGTTTTTATGAACTATTGCAAGCTGTCAACGCCCATTGTTTTAAAGCTTTCCTTAATATACCACCTGCACAATTTAAACTTGTTTTCGACTCAGTCGTTTGGGCTTTTAAGCATACTATGCGCAATGTTGCAGATACTGGACTTAACATTTTATACAAGGTAAGTGAAAGTGAAAAATAAATATAATATAAAAAATAGAAAACTTTTATTAGAAAGTTTTTAACATGCATAATCATAAATATTTAAACCTTTAGTACAACCGACTTTAAAATGAATTATTTACAACGTATTATACCATCAGTTTTCATAATTAAAAAAAATACAAAATAAAAATAAAAGTTTTTAACTTTTTGTCATCAATCAATTTTATGAACTCCTTTACACACCTTAATATTTGCTTTACTTGCTAATGATTAAAGTGAAAAATGTTCAAAATGATTGCAAAATACCAGTAAAATTGAACAAAAATGAAAATATATTTTACTGGTGTCAAACATTTCTTTACAAAACTTTAATATTTATTCCATTCTTCACTTGTTTAAACATCAATGGAATTTAACAATTAAAATTAAAAGATTTGTACATCAGTCCATGGAAAAAATTTCAAATTACAATAAAGAAATGAAAAAAACTTTACATTTTAAGAAACGTTGTTGTAACAGCTGAAAGCAATATGTATATATATTAATTTTGGTTCATGTTGTTCAATTCAAGGCCAAGGAATCTGGCAACCTGAATTGATTGGCTCCATAGATCTCCTGGACTGAGTGAGGTTCGATTGGACTGGCAGTTGAATAAAAGTCGTTTCTCATGTGGTCCTTGGCCACTTACATGCCGCGGCGGTAACTTAAATTGTGTAATATTGAAATCGAAATGACTGATGTCCACTCATTTATTTTACAATCGATCTCTTCATGTTTAACGACAATGAGGACTGCATGATGTCCTGGAAGAGAACTTTACAGTATTAAATGCCTTTGATAGGTCAGAAGCTGGTTCAAACCATATGTAATCTCTGTAGGAATCCATGCTGGTGGCGAGCTGCTATGAGATGACTGTTCAACTAGAGAAGGGCCTCAAGAGACTTAGCGAAAAGTAAAAGGAGTGAAATCGACCTGTATGATTTGCATCTTTTCCTAGGTTTCTGTATAGTTATACAGTTGGTGTTAATTTTCTTTGTGTTAGGGCATCCGTAGGAGATTATAGGAAATTAACTAAATCAGTAGTTGCTAAAATTTTTATACATAAAAAATGGGAATTAAATTTCTATCAAAAAAACTATATAAAGCATGAATCATATAATGTGGATTCACGTATAACTGTGTCAAAATTATTGGTACGCTCTTGACTATAACCTCACTGGTAACTCGTGGGCTTAGTTCTAAAAGGTAGTTCAATCTTTCAATTGGTTTTCCTTAATAAGACATTTTGGGTAAAGAGTAGATTGTAACTAGTAAATGAACAAATTTTACAAATTGTAAAATAAAATATCAAAACAACATCGGTTCTTAAAGATTTTATTTTGATATTTATTATATTCTTACTAGCTTTTATCCGGTGCACTTTGCTGCACAAAAAATTTTCTCAGACCAAGAAGAAGTTCTTTAGATATTTATATATTATATTTGCTTTGTATGGGGGTATTTCATTCGTATGCGTGATACACCTCCCCTTGGTCTTTTCTGTACTACATTTTACCCAGTAAAAAAGATCCTTGAGAAAGTTATTGAAACTAAGTTTCAGAGCTTTCGTTTTTTTAATTCTTTAGATATTCGGTTAGCAATATTTGCTCTGAATGGGGGTACCTTTTGCCTGGTCATATAGGAAATTTCTATAACCTATATTTTTTTGATATATTGGGATCATTCTTTCATCAAAATTGACCCAGCCGTTTTGGAGTCTATACGTAACAAAAAATATATTCGTTACATACAATACATACGTTACATACAATACACACGTTACATACATACATACATACATACATACATACATACATACATACATACAAAATATAAAAATATAAATATTTTTTGCTTTAAATGTTTTTATTTTTTTGCAAACAAACACTCACATTCGGCACTTAGAGTAGTATTAAATAATCATAATTGTTATGATAATTTAAGAAGCTGCATGCTCTCCTTTTTACCTTGAACACATACTAATGTTCGACAATAACAACTGTTGTTGTTATTGATTAACCATAAATCTTGTTGTTGTTTTACTTCGGACCAAACTCGCGTGGCTGTCACCCAAGCAACGTAAGAGAGAATTGCATTTTTAATATAGGAGCAACACATTGGTCCACGACGGAATTGAAAAGAATCTCGGGGCATGGTTCTGTTCAGTGTGCCAGAACCGCTTGCACCACATGTCAATACAGTTATGATGCAACTCTTGTTTGGGTTGGTGTCACTGCCAACAGCAACAAAGTGATTTTGCATCATCGTCATCATCTTACGCAACACCATCTTCCCCAACACAATTACCACAACTGCAGCAGCAATAACAACAACAGCAGCCACTTCATCAGATGTCGCTCACATCGGTGATTGCATTTAGAACACCTGAGATGATATCGATATTACAGTTAAACTGTAATGGTCTTCAGAGTAAAGTTTTTATGAGACAACACAACATTGTAGTCGCTGCGGTCCTGGAGACGAAACTGACGAGTAATTCCAGTCTGCATAGTTGTAATGGATACAACGTTCTCCGAAAGGACTGCACCAGGAGTAACAGTGGAGGCATCGCCTTCAAAATACATAATACGGTGCAGTATAGAACTTTATCTTTTGATTTGACATCCATAGATCAATATCTTGAAATTCAAAGTATTGCTGTCAGGTCCGGAGATGTGGATTTCGAGCTCTATAATGTCTATTTTCCGCCAGTAGCCAGTTATCTTACTGGCTGCCCTCTCGATATTAGGATGCCAACGTCCGATTAGTCCTCGAGGACTTTAACGCGCATCATCAGCTTTGGCTCGGGGACGTCCAGAGAGAGGTGCGATTATAGCGGAACAAAAAGACAATTGCACCTTCTGCACATTGAACGACGATGCCCCACATGGATTATGGGTTCTTTCACTAGCTCACCAGTTATAACCTTATCGAGTGCTGGTCTGATAAACTGCACAACCTGGAAAACTGAAGTATCTCTGGGATCAGACCACTTTCCCATAATCGTTTCTTTGGAGCGACCCAACGATTTCATTGTCTCTGAACGCCGTAGATGCATGAACCAAAGACAAGCATACTGCCGCGGCTTCAGAGAATTTACCGACGCCGCTTTGGTGATTTACCTGCTCCTCCCTCAAATGTTAGAATAGCCGAGAGTAAATTCTGCGAAACCATCAACGCAGCAGTCGCTCGCTTTGTGCCATCTGGGAGAATATCTGTAGTCAACACTTCCCTTCCAAAACAGCGAGACTCGGAGACGAGCGTGATGTTATTCGCAATACTAACCCTAGCAAAACTTAAATTGCTAAGCTGAACGGTGAAATCAGCAGGTTGGTAAATGAGGAGAAGCGGAATAAAAGGTAAGTCCACCTTAGAAAATGTAACCTGGGCACTGGTGCGAATAAACGACTGTTCATCTCTCTCTATTATTCTAAGAAGAAGGATGAGAAGGTTGCGATTAAGTTTGCAAACAAACCTATTTCAACCCTAAGAATTGCTCGCGAGCTTTTTGCCGACAATTTATTAACCATCCGGAGAGAGAGAATGTGGTGAGTTCTGTGAGCCTGTTAATAAGCGATGCCTGGAAAATGGGTAGTTATTCCCATACTGAAACCTGGGAAAGATGCGATTGAGGGAAAATCCTCAATCGATTTCCTCCTGTCACTTGACTCTTGAGGCTCTTCTCCTCTTCCAGCTGAACAGTCATCTTACAGCAGCTCGGCACCAGCGAGACAAAAAGTCGCAGTCCCGTAGAGTTAAACAAGGAGTACCACAGGGTAGTTTCCTATCACCACTCTTGTTTAATTTCTACCTCTTGAAATTTCCAGCGCCTCCATCCGGAGTAGACGTGATAACATATGCAGATGACTGTATGATAACGGTTACGGTCCTATGTGGTTTGGTAAATGCTTATCTAAGCGAAATCCACAACTTCTTCACTGCACTGCCCCAATGGGGACACAATCGCTAAGTGATACGCACTGGAAATACTTAAATACTTTTACTGTGCTGTCAGTTTCTCGCAATAAAATTTTTGCATTCATAGTTGCTATTTTCTTATTATCACATCATGAGAAAAAATTAGTTGTACACAACATTTTGTGCTGCTAAAAATATGGAAATGGTTTGCTGCTAGAAATAAATGCTAACAAGAAATTATGTGAATGTGTAGAAAATTTTAGCAGCACCGCACCGTTTAAAAACAGGAATGGTACATAATTTTTTAGTAGTCGAGGGATAAAATGAAGTGAATAATAACCTACAACATGAATGTACAAAAAATTATGGATTCACAAGTTTATACCAATTATGGAAACTTTTCAGACGTGACTACAGGAGATTATATATCGATCTCCGAAATAAACTTTAAATAGAATAGAAATATCGAGTTTTATTCTATGATATGATATTTTATAATGATAAAATTTTTTGTTCATATATGAAAACTTCATAAAACAAAGTTCAAATATTACTTGATAATTATATTGTATTCCTTGAATTTTTACTTTACAATAATTATTAAATGATTAGCAAATATTAGTTTAACCTATTTGAGAAATACATTTATAATGTTTACTACTAAGTAATCTTTTTGTTAAAACATCAGCTAGAATATATTTTATTTTGATATTTTCGTCAATAACATTTTCTTGAATAAAATTATGTCCATAGGTTTTGTTGTGTTGCCGAAAAATTGGGTCCTTTCTTAACAAGCACTTTGATTATTATAAAAAATTACAATCGAACTTTGATTACCCATTCTAAAAATCTTCTTAAATGAATTGCTTCTTTTTAAATAACGTAAAACTCGTTTAGCAGCAATCCAGTGATATATTCCATAATTTGTATTATATTGGCTCAACACACTACATGAGCAATATTGGTTCTTGTTAAAATTGCTAAGTACACCAATGTTTCGACTAAGTTTTGATAATGTATTTTCTTTACTTCCGTTTTTTTTTCTTCAGTTGGACATATTTCCTAATTGTTCCAGTATTAATTTATTTTTTTATTGTTTGTTGCTACTATAGATCAACGTAGATGGCAATTATCTAAACTCAAAAACCAGTTTCCCCACTTACTTAAAGTGCGACTTCAGCATTTCGTGTAATTTCTTATTTGAATTTTTAGACTTCCACAGATGTGGCAAGAAAATTTAAATTCCTTACCTCTACTATTTAGTATTTTGTTTGATTTAAAAATGTTCTTATTGTTCTTCTTTGCCATTATCGCATCCGATGTTTCTTCACAATAATTCCTTTTCTGGACTTCATTGTTCATCTTTGCCATTATCGCATCTGATGTTTCTTCACAATAATTCCTTTTCTGGACTTCATATTCTTACAAAAGTTTTATTTTTAAAGTTTCTGAATTGTATAGTTTATCTTGTGTTTCAATTGCTATTCTAAACGATTCAAACTCATCGGGAATACCGTATAAAAGTAAAAGTGTTAGTAAATCACATATAATTTCTAATTATAGATGATTTCATTAATTTAACAAAAATATCAAAAAAAATCTAATATGATTTCTGATGTCATCACCATTTTTCATTTTGTATAAAATTAAATTCTTTAATAGCATTGTCTTCATTGCAGGTCCTTTTGATTCGTAAACGCTATGAAATTTCTCCCACACATCTTTAGATGTTTTGCAATTCTTGATTTGCTTCAACTCGTTTGTGGAAATTAATAAGATTTAATCAGCTTTGGCTTTTGCATCTTCATATACCCACAAACTTGCACTTTCAGGAGGAATTTGAGATTTTATAGCACTTCCGGTCATGTACTTTTATTGATCGTTTTTGATGAGTAAAGCTTCCATGTGTCAGAATTGTCTTTGCACAATGGTTCTATTTAAAACTTAAATAGCCCATTTTCTTTTACTAAACCTAAAACCTATGATATAGTAAGCGGACAAAATTATTTTTAATGTGCTTAATACAAAATTTTATTTTAGAATGATAAAATATTTGTTCATATTTGAAAACTACATAAAACAAATTTCAAATATTACTTGATAATAATATTGTAAAGTATTAAATTGCTCACTGTAATGTGATTTTTTAAGTGGGTCTGTATAAGAGCTTCGGTCATTTGTTAACTAATCTTCTTATTTATAATTTGAAGAAATTATAAATTATAAATTTAATTCAAATATCTTTACAATTGTGAGTTTTATAAGCTTAAACTCTTATTTCGTGAGGACATTTTAAAGGGATTCCAATAGCTTCCTCATTGGCACGTACGTACCTCATTTTTTCAATATATGTCTAAAACTGTGACCTGCTGGATATTCACAACGACGAACGGACATCATCTATAGATTCTGAGTAGAACGGTATACTTAAGCTTTTAGCTTAAACAAGTATCTGTCATATTTTTCATTTTATTTGACACTTTTGTTGGTGAAATTTAATTTAGAAAGAGACAGTTTTAAGGAGTTTTCGGCAGTCCATAGATCTAAAATTTTGTTTAATGAATATGTTTTATTTAATAGTGCAATTAATTAAAGGTTACATTGTACAGGGACCATATTTGGCTCAACCGAAAATAGTGCTTTGAGCTGTGCAACCCTTGCTTGGTAAAAATTCCTTTACAAATTACCGTCGGATATACATCTACACCTAGAACTATATTAACGCCTGCAGATTCATAAAATTGTAGATCAGTCAAAAATAGATCTCGAAAATTTCTTTTAAATGTTTCGGGTAAGGATTGAAGAGGAGTTCGATGATGATCCTGAGTCAAGCAGACACCTAGCATAGGATGTAGTTGATTCAATTTTTTTGAGCACAGTTGGCAAAAGTATAATACTATTTTGAGAAAGTAATGCAGATAACATAGTTGACTTAGATTTGTTGTATGTCATTGAAGAATCTTTCTGTCCAGTTTTCGGATCCTGTTTTAAAGAGCTGAAGAGAATGTTCATGTGCTAGGCATTTAAAGCAATATTTATGTTCGCGGACATCATGAATTCGCCCTGTCATATTCATTGCCAGAAATTTTCGACATGTACGAAGTGAATGTGGACGTTTACATAATCTGCAGGTAAATGCATGTTAACCACTGGGTTATCCAAAGGAGTTTTTACGTGAACTAGTTTTAGACATATTTATCTGAAAGAAAACGAAATAGAAATAGCTAAATGGTGGAGAAGGTTACTGGATACTAGGCTACAAACTAAAAGGCAATGCAATCATTTTTGTTATCGGTCTGGTAACTCTTCCTCCTCTGTGTATAGACATCTGATAGGCGAACCTTAATAGACGTTGCATATTCAACGTATTAGGGTGAAGATTTTCCTCAAAGATAAAAACTAGTGGATTTTCCTTTAAATTGTATTCTGAGTTTTTCCAATTTGTTCTTTTAATTGTTTCTTAAGATATTCGTTCTACCAACGAGAACAGAAATTCTTATAGATAAGTTTTAGTCGCTGCCATCGATTAACAATAGAAATTAATGATATATTCGGATTAATTGGGACTAAGAATGTAGAACCAATTAGAAAATGACCTGGAGTTATGGTAGAGAGGTCAGAAGTATCTTGTGAAATAGGGGATAATGATCTGGAGTTAAGACAAGCTTCAATACGTGACAAAAGGGTTGAAAATTCTTCAAATGTATATTTAAGATGACTGGAGAATGGACGAAAATGGTATTTGAAGCTTTTAACTTCAACTTACCATAGCTCTCCCATATGAGGGGCTCCTGGAGAAATAAAATGCCAGACGATGTTTTGATGGGCGGGCATAGTTTGCGATTTTGGATTTTCATGAACTTTGAATGAAATCCTGAGCAAGAATTTTAGATGCACCAACAAAAGTTTTTCCGTTTTCAGACAGTAAATGCAGGTGTGGACAAATCGGAAATAGCTTCAAGGTGAATAGTTTTCGTTGTGAAACACACAAACACGCTCACATAACCTCTTGTGATCTTAAAAGGAAAATGAAATTTCCATTCTCTTAGGGAAAAGTGCTACCATGTACACTTTTTCATAGTTGTTTTCACTTTTGAAATCTAGTATTGATTCTTAATTAATACTGTGAATAAAATGGACTAGAAGACTTGATTACTGACAATAATATGGAATAATGACAGGATATTTCATTATACATGAGACCTAAACATGATTCTAGCCTTCCACAGGAACGTATAATTCTTTCTGAATCAAGAAGTGGTTTTAAGTTTAAGATTGAACTAATGCTCTCAGTCTTTTTTTGTAAAGAAATAGCATTGGGGAAATGAACCTTTTGGACGATAGAAATAAGTTTGTTTCGAACAAAAACTCTATCAAAATTTTTCACGATTGTGGACTCAATATAGAAGCTATGATGAAAAACGTTCAAGAATATCTTCTTGGTTTGGAAAATATGTAAAATTAACCTTAAATTGTTTGCTATCCATATTGGTATCTGATATAGGGTTCGACTTTGGCCATTTTTCCGAAGATTTTTTAAACCATTCCGGTCCATGCCACCAAAGTTTGTCACCCTTTATCTCCTGAGGATATAATCCACTACTCGAATCCGTTATCTGAGTAATTTAAGAGATTCTATTAGCTACAAATGTAAGTCATCCATTAATTAGGAGGCTTTGCAAGCCAGGAGAAAACAATAGAAGAATCAGTCCAGCAGTAGTTGTCTATGTCACGATCGAAAATTGATCCCAAAGTTACTGAACATTCTATTTGAATATGAGCCGATATAGAGTTATTTATTACCAAAATTTTGACATTTGTGGATGTGTGGGGAAGCTTGAGACGATGAAATAGACCTTCCAAAATAAATGTACTTTCAGACCCAGAATCTATTAATGCCCTTGCTTTATATTTAATATCTGCAAATTTCGACAAGAGCTGTACCTAATAAAACACCCCTAGAACTAGTATTACGAAACGATTTAACACTTTCACTTTGATAAAAATGGAGTTGATCGTGGATTTAGATTTGAATTGGTGTTGGTAAAGACAGGTAAAGACAGAAAGGGTCTCTATGAATAGTGTTGTGTCGTTTATTACACTTGTAACAGTTGGTTTTACTGCTATAATTTTTTACGGTATGGACTTTTAAAAAACTGTTTATGTATAGATTTCAGTTAGACGTTGTGAGTGAATTATTTTCAAAATTTTTTTTGACATTTACGAATAGGGTAAGATTCTCTTGGGCACAATTGAGAGACAAGGATTTTTTGCTGAAATGCTTGAAACTTTCTAGGCTAGCTATTAGATGCTTTCAGTTTAGAATCTATGATCTTATTTCATTTCTAATACAGATTCTAACGTCCGATATCTGTTAGTGAAAAAAGTATCGAATTCACTTCATTTAGAAATTGAAGATCCCTAAATGGAAAAAAGCTCGTTGAAGCTTTTTAAAAGCCTTCCCAGATTCAGATGTTATTGCCTCTAAACCGAATGAAAATTTGAGTTGGCCATTCACAAGGATTCTGCGATTTTCAAATCTTTCACAAAGGCTTGACTATGCTAAGTCGAATATTTGATTCGTCAAAATACTTTTGCGGACTATATCACTTGCCTCGTCTGATGTCTTTTGGTTAAGATAATATAACTTTTCCACTTGACTAAGTTTCGAATTCTGAATATACATGGCTATGAACAAATCCGAAATGTTGGCCATGATATGTATTCCCCATTGAATATCTCGATATCACAGGGTGGCTGTTGAAATCCGTATTTCTCAAAAGCATTGGAAGAGATTGTTTCTCTGGAAATGATGGGAGAATTCTATTTCGGAGTAGAAAGTTGCCAAAGTTCATCTGAAATTTCATCCAATTTTGTTAAACACTTAAAATAGGTTATGTAAGTGCTCTTATATTTGAGTTTGAATGATTTAACATTTGATGAGTCTGATTTCCTTCATCATCTCTATCAAAAAGATATTTCTCATATGCAGTTCCTTTTCGCGTCCACGTAGACTTAAGTTAAAATTTATGAACCTCTACCGCATGAATTGAATCAGTTGGAAATTTATTCTCATTTAAATCGAGGGAATTTTCACTATATTATCCGCTAAACGGATAAATGTTAGACATATTAAAAAAACCATAGAGATAATAATAAATAGGTATATTAAAACTTTAAAACCCAACAAGTATAGTTAGAAAAGCCTGAAATTATAATAAAATTAAGTATATATGGTCTAAAATAATCAATCAAGAAATAGATTTAAAAATTATGTGAAACAATGACTTCACCCTTTCCATTGCATGATAATCAATAAACTAGAGTTTAATGACTATTTATATTACTATTATAAAAAGAGTAATTAGAATGTTTACAAAATCCCAGATTTCTTCGAATTGAGTATTGTACAGCAATAAGAAATGTAAAGAAAAAAGTAAATAAGTTGAAAAAAGAAATTTAACCCGTTGGAAACCCGAAAAAAGATTAATTGAAGCACAAAATTTGCATCTTTTTCTTTTAAACATAGAGAAAAAAGAAATCAAATATAAAAATTAAAATATATCTGAAATTAAGAAAAATATCAATGTAAAATCAATTCATAACAATTTTTAAATATTCTTCTCTTGTAATTGAATAAGAATAAAGTTTATAAACTTTTCATTTCAGTTCTTTCCTTATTTTTTTTTTTTTTGCAAAAACGCTTTAATTTTGATAAGTTAAATTAAAACTGTATTTATTAAAAAAACACACACCCATTCCATATTTGTATGTAAAAATTTTACTTGACGTAAAAGTGAACTAGAAAACAAAAAGTAATTTATATAAAATTTTTGTATCTGCGATAATATTTCATCATAATTATGTCTCGTTTTATTAATCGCACTTCCACAGGAGTTAAAATAATTTGGAAAATCAAGAATTAATAGATAGAACATATGAATTATGGAGAGCGTGGAATTAAAAAAAATGTTGCTTTTATATTGAGAAGTTCGTTGTATATTAGCATTAAGCAAACTGAGTACTTGGGTTGCGTGATAATAATATTATATTATATTATATTATATTATATTATATTATATTATATTATATTATATTATATTATATTATATTATATTATATTATATTATATTATATTATATTATATTATATTATATTATATTATATTATATTATATTATATTATATTATATTATATTATATTATATTATATTATAATATATAATACATTCAAATAATATAGTGTTTAATTTTTATCTGTTACAGTTTTTTATAAACAAAAATATTGAAAATCCATAAAGAAAGTGTTTATCTAAAGTTTTTTAAAATATTTATTTTTGAATTATATTGCAATCATAAAAAAATCTATGAAAACTTTTTGTATTTGTACTTTTTCAGATGCTTCAAAACTTAGAACAACATCCATCTGCAGCACAGAGCTTTTATCAGACATACTTTACGGATATATTAATGCAAATATTTTCAGTAGTTACTGATACTTCTCATACAGCAGGTCTTGGAAATCATGCCATTATTTTGGCATATATGTTTTCGTTGGTCGAAAACAATAAAATAACTGTAAATTTGGGTCCCATACCGGATAATACGATTTTCATTCAGGAATATGTGGCTTCATTGCTCAAATCAGCATTTAGTCATTTAACAGACAACCAAATTAAAGTTTTTGTTACCGGCCTTTTTAACTTAGACGAAAATGTACAAGCATTTAAAGAGCATTTGAGAGACTTTTTAATTCAAATAAGAGTAAGTGTTAACATTAAATAAAATTTATATACAACTAATTCATCGTCTTTCTTAATTGAATAAATAGGAAGTCACCGGAGAAGATGATTCAGATTTATACTTGGAGGAACGAGAAGCAGCACTTCGGGAAGCACAAGCTAATAAAATGCTTATGCAACGTAATATACCAGGGATGTTGAACCCCCATGAATTGCCAGAGGACATGCAGGATGAATAATTTAATTTTGAAATCATTGAAATTCTGCTTTAAAAAATATATAACAGTAACAGTAAATTGGAAATGAATATAAATTACGTGACATTTTGAATAATTCTAGTGATAGTTTACATATGCAGCATCATCAACGTATAAAATGAATTCCTTTATACAATACATAAATATACTTATAAAAATACAATTATTATTAGATCACTTATTAACAATAACAACAAAAGAAATAATAGTTTGGCCGAAAACCAAAGTAAAGATGGAAAATATTTAATTTCATTGTATGTGTTTCTATTGTTTCTTCTGTATAAACGTTTAGAAAAAATATATATTTTCAATACTCAATGTTATGTTACAGAATATTCGAATGAATGATACTCTCATAAAAATAAGCTCTATTTCATTTTAAATGTAGAATTATTTTAATCCAATTGTAATGAAGATGATAACTTATTAGTCTGTTTAATAAATTTGACCCCTATTTGTTCTCTGGACAAATCATACATTTTTGAAAGTTTTAAAATGGGATCAGGGATAGAAAAATTTAAAATTTTTACTTTTTCAACAATTTTTGTAAATAAAAAATATCCTTTTATTTATACATATAAAATAGGAAGTATGTATATATGTATGTACGTATGTATGTATGTATGTATGTATGTATGTATGTATGTATTAATGTATGTAACATATAGACTAAAACGACCCCAATATACCCGAAAGTAAAGTCCCCTTGCTCATGAAACTATTTTACTGGACAAAAAGTAAGACTAATAAGACCAGGAAGAGAGTATCGCCCAAACAGGGATAACATTGATTATCGAATATATAAAGAACTATAACAACTAGAGTTCTCTAATTTGGTTCAAACTACCTTCTCAAGGAACTGTTTTACTGGACAACGTGTAGGACGGATTAGACCAGGGGAGAGGTTTCGCCCATATAAAGCAAATAATGATTATCGAATACTTAAAGAACTATAGCAGCTAGAGTTTTAAAATTTGATTCTTCTCACTCTGGTTATAAGGTGAAATTTGGTTTGGATAAGACCAGACCATAGGTACCTCCCATGCAAATTAAATTTAAATTACTTATAATATATTTAAATCGTATACGTTGCAAACAGTGTTGCAACATCCTAATTTTTTTTTGGCAAAATGAAGTATAACGGGTCTGCTAGTTTTTTATAAATGCAATAATATTTTATAAATAAAATAAAAGTCTTCACCAATCCGACGGCTTTAGGATTAAAAAAATCGATTTCTTTTGTGTTATTTTCAGTTAACGACTTGAACAGTTATAATATTGTTATGGTGTATAATTAATAAACAGTCAATATATATTAATATTTTTACTCTTGTTTTTTTTTGGAGAAATATGTTCATATTAAAAAATTCTGACAATTTTTGTTAGAAATAAAATTGTCTAATAACGATAATTCACGATAAATTTTAACCAGTGATTACAAATTAGAAAATTGCTTTATTTCATCTACCGAGCACTACCAAATTATGCACCATTTCTGTTTTTCAACAGTCAAAATATTAAAAATATATTTATATTTACCAACCATCATATATGAGTCAAAGTGTTGTTACGCCTCGCATCATCTTTTGCGGTGCTGCTAAAATTTTCTACACATCCACATAATTTCTTGGTAGCAGCAAACCATTAATTTTTTTGTGCAGCGAATATCTTTCTCCAAATATATTTTAGCTAGCAAGTTTGATAATATGAGTATAGCAACTATGAATTTTTGTGCTGAGAAATATATGCTGCGATGCAAAAGCAAATTGAAAAAATTTGAGTGCGAGAAACTGGCAGCACGAATATATGAGTAAAAATATTAAAAAATTAGCAAAAAATATTACAGTAATTTATGGAAAATATAAAGTTGAAATTCAAACAAATTTTGTTGTTATTGGGTTTGTGTTATGTTGTAAAATTTTTTATTAATTATATTTCAATGGAAATAAAATAGGAGTTTTTTTAAGATGAAATGAATAACTGAATTTTTAGTAATAGAAATATGTACAAAATATAATATATTGTATCAGAAGCACAACATGATCAAGAAATATTCAGTAAAAATCATAACTTTAATAAGGTGAAAGAAAGGAGGAAAGAAACAATATAAACAAAAAACAAACTGAGTGATTGAAATAGGAGCACAGAAATTTAGAGCATAAGAATTTTAAACAATTCTGTAGTTGATAATTGAAACCATTTTTACTTTTATTTGTTGTTGCAATAGTAAATAATGCGAGCGAACACTTTTCAAAATTAGTAAATTTATTATTTTACTGTTGTTGAAGTCTTCCCACCTTCCTTCCTTTTTTACCTTTATCACACACTCGTGTTCGACAATTATAACTGTTTTTTGTTATTCACTAACCTTTTATATTGTTGTTGCTTTAATCCGCCCCAAACTCGCGTTCGCTTCTAATCTTTAATATTGCAACAACAAATACTTTTACATTTTTTAACTTCAACTTTATATTTTTCATATACTCCTTCAATGCAATTTACTTCTGTAATTGTTTTTTACTAAAATTTGCTAATATTTTGCTAATTTTCCTGCTAATTTGAAATATTTTTTACTCATATATTCGTGCTGTCAGTTTCTCGCACTCAAATTTTTTCAATTTGCTTTTGCATCGCAGATCGTGGTTGTCAGCCAGTATATATTTCGCTGCACAAAAATTCATAGTTGCTATATTCACATTAACATACTTTCAACTTAAGATGTATTAATATATGATGATTGGTAAATTATGAATATATATTTAGTATGTTGATTGTTGAAAACTTTATTGGTTGATAATTTTATGGCATTGCTTTGAAAAATTAGTAAATATTCTGCTAGTTTTAAAATACTATAGTAGTTTTTTTTAAACTCTGATTTAAACACGTCAGAAGATATCCTAAGATATCATGCTTGTAACATATGTATTTAACTGTTGCTAGTGTGTCGCGCATTACCAAAATGTTTATTCCATAAATACGTTTTAATGTACTTTAAACTATGCTACTCAATTTTTTTTCTCAACATTTTAAGAATTTTAACTGGTTGGCCCAAGGTCCATAAGCTCAAATAAGAGTCTTTGTTTATCCTTCTTTTGATTTAGTCGCTTTTCCCGTGGTATTTATCATAAAGTTTTTCATAGACTTTCGTTTCCGTTTTATTTAAAGCAAATTAATCATAATATTGTTATTCGGTTATTGGATTATTTATTTATTATTATTTTTAATTTGTTCCGCATTTTGAGGAAGAGAAGAATTTCACACATTACTATAAAAGATATCTTTAAATAATACCCTCATAATAAAATTACAAAAATTTGCCTTATTGTCGCTTTAGTGATGTAGTCTAAGATTTATGAGCATTTAAGCTTGTGACTATAAACGAAATGTATTATATTTTGTTTATCTTTTTTGCATTAGAAATATTAAGAAAATAATTTAATTTTTCTATGTGCTATCACAATTCGCTTTACAATTTTTAATTGTTAACTCAATGTTTTTGTTCTGTGTTTTTCATACAGTTTTCTAGCGATGAGCCGGTGTGCTTTGCTACCTTTAAAAAGTGAAACAAAAATTATTTTGGGATCAACCTTGCAATGATACTATCCGTCCTTCGTTCTATCCAGTAAAACGGTTACTTGAATAATTTATTGGTACTAAATTTAAAATGCTCTGTTTAGTGGTCCTTTAGATATTCGGTTATCAACGTTTTCTTTGTATGGATGATACCTCTCCCCTTGATCCTATTTGTCTTTCATTTTGTCAAGTATAACAGTTCCTTGATAACGTGGTTGGGACCAAACACGAAAATTCTCGCTGTTATAGTTCTTTAAATATTCGATGATCAATATTTGCCTCGTATGAGAGCTACCTCTTTTCCCGATTCTATCCTATATATTTTGCCTCGAAAAAAATTCCTTGAACAAATTATTGGGACCAAATTTGAAAATTCACGCTGTTACAGTTTTTCATATATTTAATGATCAAAATTTGCTTTGTATGGGGGCTACCTCTCCCTCTGATTTTATCTGTCAGACGTTTTGTTTAGTTAAACAGTGGCTTGAAGAAGTGTTTGAAACCAAATTTGAAAATTCTCGATACATACAGTGCAAATATTGATTATCGAATATCAAGATAATCAATATTTGATTTGTACCTTCCCCCTGTTTCTATCGAAATTTTATATATGCTACTTTCGGGTATCATGAGGATCATTCTGTGAAAATTTCAACAAAATCGGTTCAGTATGTTAGCTGTCTATAAGTCCCAAATATACAAACAAATAAGCAAAAACAAAAAACATTGATTCATTTTTATATATAAAAATTATCACTTACCATTTTTTGCAAATTTTTTTTTAAACATTTGCTATAAATTCTTCTGTTTTAATATATTGACAGAAATTAGCAGGTTTTTAATTATCAAATAAAAATCAAATTTTTGAAAAAATTACTTGTATATAATTTCTTTCTTAAGTTTAAGATCATATAATGAATATTGTTTACATCAGATATTGAAAAATAAGTCTTTAATTATACACAAATTTGAACAACTTTGTTCCACTGTTGCTTCTAAATTCTGGACTTTTTTTGCACAAAACGTTAAAAGGTGATAATTGAAACTTATTAAAAAAGTTATTTTTATTAATATTAAGTATTTTTCCTAACATAAAATTCATATTATATAAACATAAATTTGAAACAACGATGTCATAACGAATGCTTAAAAGATTGGAATTGCCCGGTTAGCCGGACTATTTTATACGAAAAGTTAAAGGTTATGGTGGTTTAAAAACATTCAAGACTTATAAAATTCCTGATACTGTTAAAAATTTGGAGACCACAAACAGAGCACGGAAACTGGATGTCAAGTTCTTTGAAAATATTCTTGCTGCATAATGGATGACGAAACGTATGCTCTGTTAGATTTTTCGCAACTTCCAGGTCAAAAAAAATATATATTACTACTGCTGAAAGGAATGTTGAAGAAAAGTTTTGTTAGGTTGCGGCGAAAGAAGGCAATCATTTGTTACAAAACGCTCTATGAATACCGAAATTTGCATCAAGACATGTTTACAAAAAAGACTCTTTCCATTCGTAAGACTTCATAATGTGCCTATTTATTTTTGGCCTGTCTTGGTAATAAGTACTTTAGTGGTATAGTAAGAGTAATGTGGTATTTGTAACAAGAGTGGCAAATCCACCTACCTCTCGGGACCTAAGACCAGTGGACCGATAATGGGCTCTTCTTGAAATAGAATTGAAGAGCACAAAATGGTGTCCAAAAGTGTGGTAGATTTTAATCGTTCGAGTTCGAACAGAGTGACTGAAAGTATAATAAAATGTTAATGGAGTTGTTTCGGAAAAAGGTTCCAAATTTTATCAGTAGTGATTTAAATACAAAAATATTTCCTTTTTAACTTATACGGATGTTAAAAAAAATTCGATCTCTCTCTTTACTACTTATGCGTCGACCAAACTTTCCAGTTGTTACAACAACGCAACTATGTTGTTGTAATAACTGGAAAGAATAAATACATTTATCAATTTTGGTTCATGTTGTTGTTCAACTCCTGGCCAAGAAATCTGGCAAACTCGATTGCCACAGAGGATTGGATTGGACTGGCAGTTGAATAAATATCATGTATCCTTGGCCACAAGCAATACAAAATTTTGGGACGGCACGGTCAATACCAGACCAAAAGGCATTTAGCCTGTTGCTCCATTCAGGTCTTAGTTGTGCCAGGACTACTATTGTTGACTTCGCAAAATCTGTTCATTGTCTGCAATGTGCAGTGAGCGACCTCCAAGCATGACATTTACGCGGTAACTTGAAATCGCGGAATTTGAGGAATCTCTGTGAATGTCGTTCAAAACTGTCATATACGAATTCTGATCTAAAGATAGGATGGATGTAATATTGAAGTTAGGATGGTTTCTCCGATGACATCCTAGAAGGAACTTTGGTGAGGTTATTTTAGATTTTTATAGAATCTGTAAAATTTTACATTTATTCATTTCATAAAACTGCTGGACGTCAATATTCTTTTGAAATCAGGTCCGTTTTCTTCATGACAGGGTCTTGAATAATTTTTTTCGGTTTGTGGACCAAAATTGAACGACATTTCGAAAATTTTAATAAAATATAAAAAATGATGAAGAAAACTTCTAAAAATATATGGAAAGATTGTAATTACAAGCAAAAAATGCATTAACAATTAATATTAAATCTTATATTTAACATTATAAAACTTTCATAATAATGATTTAATATTTCATGTAACCAGAATGGTATAGTTTTTGCTTAAATTTCATACTGTTCAAACTTTCTTATATTCTTAAAAAAAATATAAATTAATTCATTTTTTACTTTCTGTAATTGTTAAAAAAATTTTTATATAAATTATTTTAATATTTTCGATTTCTATAAAATGCTTTTGTATGTTAATTACATTTAATACAAGTACTGTCACCTTTTACGAATTGTTATTAATTTGTTATATCGAAATAATTCTGTTTAATTTTTAAGTTAAATTCAGATACTGTTAAATTGTAACATAAAATAAACATTTTCTTTACATATAAAAATATATTTTTTAACATTCACATAAAGTGTTATTAACATAGTTAATATGTTTAACATATTTTAATTTTATGTAAAATAATATTGCATATATTTCAATTGAATATGTATGTTAATAACATAAAATTGTTGTTGAATTTAATTTATAAATATATATAAAAAATCAGTCATTATGCTGATTTTCTAAATTAATTTCATTAACATTTTCACCAAAAAGTTAAGGTGATTTACATGTAGCAAGACATTAAAAACTCTTCAGTTTTCTAACAAATATTCATTCATATGATTTAGTTTAATTTTTTTATTTATGGTTAATATGGATAATTAATTATTAGATACCTAAATTATTAAATATTGTGTTAAGATTCGTAAATAGTTCAAAGGGAACAAATTCCATGATGGTAGCAAGTTCCCTTGCGAATTACGACCATAAAGGTAGGTTACAATAATCCATCAACTGTATCAGTTATTGTACAGTCATCCGCAAATGTTATCACGCCTACATCGGGTGGAGGCGCTGGAAATTTCGAGAGGTGATATTAAACAGGAGTGGTGATAGGATTCCGCCCTGTGGTACTCCTTGTTTAACACTACGGTACTGCGACTTTCTGTTTCGAAATTCAACGAATGACTGACGTCCACTCATATAATTCACAATCCATCTCTTCAAGTTGATCTTCAAGAGGACTGATCAAATGCCTTCGATTGTTCAAACCACACGTAATCTGAATAGTATATGTCTGTTAATGCTGTTCTCGTGCTGTGCATTTTACGGAAATTACTGTTCAACTGGGGAAGGAGAAGTGCTCCAAGAGTTTTAGCAACAGGTGAAAGTAGGGAAATCGGTCTGTATGATTGTCATCGCATCTTTCCAGGGTTTCAATATGGGCATAACTCTACCCATTTCCTGGCATGGGTATTATCAGGCTTTGCGTTGACGGGTTTAAACACGTTGTACTTAATTCCTCGCTAACCATTTGTCCTCATTTACCA